>WBNM01016679.1:0-37697 GCA_013399055.1 Ramphastos sulfuratus | reverse complement strand
GGGGGGCCAAAAGGGGGGCCAAATGGGGGGCAAATAGGGAAGCCAAAGGGGGGCCAAAATGTCCACCAAGTGGAGGGAGAAAGGGGGGCCAATGGGGCGGCCAGAAAGGAGGCCAAAAGAGGGATGGAAGGGGGGCAGAAGGGGGGCAAAATAGGGGCAAAAGAGGGGGGCCAAATGGGGGTCAAAGGGTGGGAAGTGATGGGGAAAAGAAGGGCAAAACACAGTCAGAAGAAGGGCACAAGAGAGGCAGAAGGGGGGCAAAAGAAGGGCAGAAAGAGGTCCAGAAGGAGGGATAGAAGGGGGGACAGAGGGGAGCCAAAGTGGGGGCGGAAGAGGGGTAAAAGAGGGGAGGAAGAAGGGCAGAGGAGGAGCAAAAGGGGGAGCAAAAGGGGGGCCAAATGTGCCCAAAAAGGGGGCAAAAGGGGGCCCTGTTGCCTGCAATGTTAGAGCCATCTGACAACCATCAATACAAACCAACATATTCAACCAAGTGTATGGATGTCCCAGAATCAGACTGGTAGGATTGGAAGAGACCTCTGGAAATCATCCAGTCCAACCCTAACTCTAACCCTAACCCTAACTCTAACCCAACCTTACTCTGCACCGCCGCACCCATATCGTCCTAACACACACGCAACAGCTTCAGCAGCAGCTCCAACCTCATTCTGCACTGCAGCACCCTTACTCTTTCGGCAATATTACAGCTTCCGTACCATCTCCAACCTCAGCCACACGGCGGCAGCAATGAGGGTCAGTGCACGCCCTACCGCAGCGCATGCACCGCGTCCATAGCAAAGCACAGGGCCGTACCAATGCCTGCAGCGGGGAGTGCTCGTTTGGAATATTCAGCCCCAAATCAGGATGGGAAAAAGGGAAATAAGTGAGGTCACACAATTTATTTTTATATTTCAAAATCCTGTGTGGCTCTACATAGGATTTGTTTTTATATTCTCGAAACCTCTGCACATAATAGAGGAGATACAGGGGGATCATTTGAAACTTTTTTTTGTATATAAATGAATACATTAATATATATAAATTAATAAATTAATTATTCACTAGATAAAAATAAGAACTTCTTCTCTCTTGGAACACCTCACACTAATACACCTGGGGCTGCCCAGTTTAACAGCAATGAAATTCAATTACTTGTCCTTTAAGAGGCCTTTTTTTTTTTTTTTGCTACCCACTTAATGAAAAGCGCTACAGTAATTTTGCTAAAGTAAAAAAATTCCATGATGGAAATCTTAGTTAAAGCAACACTGCTGATCAGTCTCACCAGGGCAGAAGCTACTCCCTGAATCTGAAAACTTCCTTGCAGGAGACTGGTTGCTTCCATGTTGCTGGTATGTGAAGCCAACAACTGACATCACTATCATGGTCATGGAACATCAATTGGACTGCAAGACTTTAAAGCACCATCCTTACCTCAGACCTGCAGAAGAAAAGCTTCTCTTGTTTTTCTGCAGCTTTGGTGAGAGGGAAACTCCAGCTCTGCCTCCCAAGTGCTGCCCACCAAGGGGCACACTGTCGTGGTGGGGGGTTTGAATCTGGGTTATAAGTGAATTGTAATGAGGCTGATACAAAAATATTAAATATTTTTATTAATCAAAGAAAATGTCCCCGAACGTATTTACAATTAACACACACAGATTCTACTATGCGGTCGGTAAAACTCTCTTTGCAGAATGTATATATATTTAATGAAATTAATTTAAATGAATTTTATAAACATTTTTGGAAATTCAAACAACAGGAGAGTCCTGCGGCACAAACTGCCGCTTAAAGGTTAAACACAAACTTTCGCGAACTTCAGGAAAGAGAGTTGGTTTACTCACTCGTTGGAGTCCCAGTATTAATAATCCAAAAGTATTTGTAGAAACTTAGATGAAGAATAATATAGTCCCTGCCACGTGGTGGCCTTCCACGTGGCGGTGACAAGTGGGGTTTTGCTGCTTACGTAGCTTCAATGAAACACGTTGTCTGAGGAGATCCATGGACGAGACACAAAACTTTCCGTGGCTCCCAGGAGGTCATCGGAGTGTTCAGCCCCTGGGCAAAGCAGGATCCAGGTTCCCGGGCTAGTGCAGTCTGATCGGCTGCGGTGCATAACAAAGGAGTCGATCTTGGGCTGAAAGCAGCAAGCCGACAAACCCTTCAGTTCCTTGACTCGATGCGGCAAGCGGGCAGGATCGGGTCCGCCGTTTGGGGGGGGGGAAACAAGTCCCCTGCTATGTGAATCTGAGCAGCGCAGAAGGCAGCAGACAGGCAATAGAGGTGGCAGCAGCAAACAAAATGAGTTGGCTGGGGGTTTTAAGCATTTTGGCAGAGTATTTTTGACCAATAGCAACAGACAAAAAACATCCCTGTAACCGATCCCAAGTTACCTTACTAGAAGAGGGAGACTCACAAGTCCACCATTGTGACTTCTGCAGACTATGAGGCACCAAGCCTTTTGTCTGCTTTCCCGCTTCTTCTACCCGGGAAGAAGGGGGGGAAAGGAGGAGGTGGGGGGGAGGGGGCAAGATGGGTGCCCAGGCAGATATCTAGGATATGTGTTCCAAGTATAATTTGGGCCTTTCACCACACACACCACCAGGCAGCAGACCAGAGGACAACATGGCCACTCAAGTAGCCAAAATGCTGCTGCTCTTATAGACCCCAAGGAGATATCCTGAAGTTATGAGGGGCTCTAAGCCCTCCAAAAACACAAACCTGCAGCAGGATGAGGTGAATTGCCCCAGTTCAGCAGCATGGTAGGGTGCATCTTCCACCATCAAGCCCAGTGTCACCCCACCACCTCCAGCAGGTTCTGTGTTACTGGAGGCTCTTTTACCAACACAATAAACAAGAGCAACCATGCCTCTTCAACTCTGATAATGGATACGAATTTAAAAAGTCCTTTCATGATGGATGAGCAGCCAACTTATTTGAAACGGTGCTATCATAAAGACATCGTAAGCTGTGAATTGAAATGGGGAGAGAAACATGGAAGGCTGGGCAACTTTTGCTCCTCTGTTGCTTCTTGCATGGTTCTGTTGCATGAATTTAAGAGCACCCTGCGATGAATGTGCAGGTTTCTGTTTCACCCTGATTGCAATAAATATTTATCTCAATAAAGGACAGAGTTAATGCAATATATTTCAGGTTGGTATCTGACAGGATTAACCCTTCAGGGGTATAATTCTGTCAGCCTCTATCTTCATCCACTTGTCTTTGAAACTCAGCAAGAGCAATTTTGTTGAGTGGATGCAGAGTTCCAGAAATATCTTGTCTCTAACCACAATCAATTTGCAGACACAGCTATACTTCAAGCTCTCCTTAAGATAGATTAAATTCTGACTTGTGCATACTATGACCTTTTCCTTTTTAACGATTTTTTTTTTCCCACAGATGCAAGAATCAGACACTCAAATCCTGCTTAAGAAATTCTGAGTCAGATGTTGGCTGCTTATCACTGACTAGGGAAATATTTTAATCAGCAGTAAATCTGATGGGTTTGAAACCACTTTGTCTTAGCAATTCACTTCACTGATTAGGTTTAATTATTAAAGTCCAGAGGAGGAGCTGCTCAGGATTTTGAGTAGCCATCCAACAGTGATATCTTTATTTCCAAACTAGTAAGGCAACACATGACAAAAAATGTCATAGACTGAACTTGTTTCAATCTGTTGCATTTTTGAGCTGAATACAAACAACCATCTTTGGGATTCAAGGTGCAAGAATCTAAGTTGTTATTTATTACTTCTCTGGCTCTTAGGTTTGCTGTCTCCATGCCTTTGTGTCTTATCTAATATATTCTTCCTCAGCTGGCTGCTTGAGGTTCTTCACTGAAGTTTACTTAAGACTGGAATTTGGGAGTAACAACAAGAAAGGTATAATTTACTCTGAAGTGATAAACCAAAAAAGATAATAGAACATAATTTAAAGCTCATGAAATTGTGAGCTGCACATAGTTAATACCATCTTGTGGCCTTTGTAAATTGAATATAAACCTACAACCTACTTTGCCAAAATAAATACTCTGCTTTAAAATATATTACTAATAAATATTGTGAGGTTATCTAAACTCAAACCTTTGCTTATTAAACCTTGATAATCTTGAGTTCATCAAGATCACTTTATGTAGAGAAATATCAGTCCCCTTATCAAATGCTGCACCTAGATCTGTCAATGTTGAAGGTTACAAGCACAGGCTATCACGGAAATTGGCATTTGGGATAATTGGATGGTTGGAACCATACCATGGCATAAAGAAGCTGGAAGAATGACTGTAAAACACAGTGGCTTTGACAGCTTTGGAGGAAGAATGTAGAGGGCTGCATGGCTGCATTTTAGCCATTAGCCCAAACTTGGTCAGTATATTAACATAGCAAAACTTTGGCTTTCTGCCGATAATTTAATTTCATCCTTATCTGATAGAAAGAAAAAGAAAAAAATTAGTCATATGAGCTATTTCATGCACTTTGACATTTAGTTACACATGTAATGTAATCTGCCTTCTGCGTATAAAATCATTCACTCTGATTAGTAGGATGAACTTAGTGGAGTCTGAAGTTTGTGATCTAATTACAAGATCACAGACAGATTCATGTCACCTTCTGAAGTCACTCAGGCTGGAAGCAGTCACCAAAGGCCTCCTTCACAGGAAAGATGGCTGCTTCCAGAGCGGGACATACCACCAAATGTGGAGATGGTCACACATCTCCATTGTCTGCAGAAGAAGTTTGGGGTGACAGTGCTTCCAACTCCAACAACTGAGCTTAGAGAGATCACACTTCACACATGCACACACATGCACAAGGTATACAACCTTCACTGGCTCATGGGCAGCAGTACAAAAGAGCAGCAAGGGAAGATTTCTGCTGCCACAACAGCACCAAGGCAACACAACCTATTTCTTTTAAAAGCCATCAGTAAATATCTTGTGTATGATAGTCTGCCAAGATAAGACTGGTGTGTCAGGAGCTGTTAGGCTGATATGGGCTGATGACATGTAATAGTGACACATCTACCAGAAATACTTAGAAAGATGCAGCTGCCTGGAGAACAATGGCATACTTCTGTGGTTAGTGTAAAGTAGCTCATAAATATGTATTTCATGAACCCAGGAGTCAAGGCAGAGTAGAGCTCTTAAGAAACACAGAATCACAGAATGGTGAAGGTTAGAAGTGATTTCCAAAGATCTAGTTCAACCCCGCTGCAGGGTCACCTAGAGCAGGTTGTGCAGGAAAACATCGAGGTCGTATTTAAAAGTCTCCAGAGAAGAAGACTCCACAACCTCTCTGGCTGTTTGCTCCAGGGCTCCAGCATCCTCACAACAAAAAAACCTCCTTAAGCTTCCCTTTTTGTTGCATTTCAAAAGGTGGGTTTTCTTCCATTATCAGCAAGGTACTTGAGCAGTCCTCTCCTCCTCTGCAGCTGACTCATCTCCAGTAGCATTTATCATGCTATCACCTATCACCCTGTGTGGTGTGGAGTTTTCTGATAAAAACAGAGAAAGCTGAAAAATTCTGATATATCAGAGCAGATTTTATAGCAAACATCTTGATTGCCCTTCAAAACAAACTCAGTTTCCTAAGGCAGAGAGAATTCAAATCACAACATGCAAACAATAGAAAATACACAATCCCTTAACAACCCCAGTAAGCCTTACAGGTGCTGTTCACAATGCATAGACAGAACAGAACCCTTTTAGATTTTTCTGTGGTGATATCCCTATGAAATCCAAGTGACTGTACAATATGTAAAGTGGCACAGTAAATCTAAGAGTATGTGCCTGGCATTTAATAAGTAATTTTCCACTTCTTACTTCAAGATTACTTCCTTCTTACTCCATTTTCCTTTTTCATATTATTGAGGCTCTAGTGTTCGTGATGATGATGATGATGATGAATTATCTAATCCAAGAGGCTGCCAAGTGAAATTTTAATCAAAGCCTAAAGACTGGCTTTAAGTGATGAGTATCTACCAATGGGAAAGAGCCTATAAGAAAAATAATTTCCCTTGCTTTCACGAAGGAAGAAATTACCAGAAGTCATTTGAAACATGGGTCAATTTACCTCTCCTGTATCTCTGAGAAATCTGAATCCAACCTTAAATAAATGGACTGGCAGAAATCTCTACACAGTCATTTTAAGAGCTCTTCTAAGATGTCATATTAATTAGAATCTGAATATGAAGAGACTGCTGATATCTGACACCTTGGGAAAGAAAAAAGCTGCTGTAATTATAATTATAATTATGTGCACCACAGAACTTGTTCTCTGTCTCAAAGCTTCATTTGTTACTTAGCTGTGCAAAGGGCTAAAAGAAAAAGAGACTGAGCTAAATGTATATGTGGAAATCTGCCAGACATTGAGGGCTAGAAAGGTGAAGAATATTAATTAATATGCTTATTTGGCATTGTTACAATTAGGAGGCAAAGATGGGCACCATCAGCAAATAGGAACCTAGAATGAGATCACAACAGAATAGGAAAGAGAGGGATGTTGAGAGCAGGAATGGACTATAGAAGACCTTACTGCAGTTTATTGTGAGATGGTTCAAAAGGAACATCCTGTCAGCCTTGGAAAAAAAGTGATTTTTGCAACATGAGAGCATGTTCCTAAGCCCCACTTCCTTCAAGGACCACCCCACCATTCCAGAAATCTTGCTATTGAGGAAAATAGAAACAAGCCTGTTGGGTTTGCTTTCAATCAACACCAGTTCATGTAATTTTCAAAATCACCCCCGAGGTGACCTTATTATGGCCTTCCAGTATCTGAAGGGGGCCTACAAAAAAGCTGGGGAGGGACTTTTTAGGATATCAGGTAGTGACAGGACTAGGAGGAATGGAGCAAAGCTGGAGGTGGGTAGATTCAGACTGGACATGAAGAGAAGTTCTTCACCATGAGAGTGATGAAGACCCTGGAATGGGTTGAGGCCCCATCCCCAGAGATGTTTAAAGCCAGGCTGGATGAGGACAGCTTGATCTAGAATAGGGTGTTC
This sequence comes from Ramphastos sulfuratus, assembly GCA_013399055.1. NCBI lineage: Eukaryota > Metazoa > Chordata > Aves > Piciformes > Ramphastidae > Ramphastos > Ramphastos sulfuratus. The sequence continues at coordinate 30,707 of WBNM01016679.1, read as the reverse complement.
CTGCCCATGGCAGGGGGGTTGGAACTAGATGATCCTTATGGTCCCTTCCAACCCTGACTGTATGTTCCAATACCTGGCCACTCTTGCAGCAAAGAAATTTTTCCTAATATCCAATCTTTCATTGCCTGATCCTCCCCTTTCCCCCACCCCCTGCCAGGATTTTTGAGGCTCCTGGGTTTGCATATTTGCTTGTAAAACAAAGCTCTGCTCCTCGCCTTGAGGCAGGCTGGAGAGATCTGGCTGAAGGTAGAGCTGGTCAGCAGTCACTGATACAAGTCTGCTTGTGTAAGCCTGAGATTTGTGAGCCCTGCTGCTGCATAGCAATGAGGTTTGCTTTTGAAGTATAACCAGAGAAAATTTAATTCACCCAGGGTTAAATCACATGCTTTGCAAAAGTCTTCTAGTTGCCAACTAAACAGTCTTGCTGACTTGTGCCTTGTTACCCTTTCTCACTAACTCACATTAATAAAAATTGAACCACTCCTGTGGTGGATGGAATAACTTCTCCCCCACTATTTGAAATTTACTAGACCATCTCAGGGGGCTTCGAAGTAAGGTAAAGCTATATTTACAGCAAAGCAAAATTTACAAGCATATATACACAATATATTTACAAGTATTTACAACTATATACAAATTAGAAATAATAAAGAAATCCAAGTTCCCTCCCAGACAAAGAAACTGCCCAGAAGGGGCTCAAACCCTCTCTCTCTCTCTCTCTCTCTCCCCCAGACAGACAAAACAATCAGCAAAGCTTACTGTTATCTGTCAGTGGAAAATATTAGAATGGAGCATATGAGAAGCAAAAAGAAGCAGTGTCCCAGGACAAAGAGGGACAAACTATTTACATTTTGGCTTTTCCCTTTCAGCAAACCAATAAATGTTATAGACTTCATCATTACTATTCTTTTATAACCAATGATGTAATTTCTCTCATTAAAATATTCCAATTAGCCTCAAACCAGCACAACTCCATGTTCCATCCCAGATGGGAGTCCTTGTCATAAATGAAAGTCAGGCCAGTAATGTGTGTCTCAACTAAACACTGGAACAAGTTTTTTTTTTTCCCTTAGGTCTAAAAATAAGTAACTACAGTTGACTACTTTTGGCTCTGACTATCCACTCTCCCCTTTCCTGTCAGCAGAACCCCATTTTGACTTCAAGGCATCAATCACAGAAGCTGTGAGCTAGTCCTGAGCTAGTAGAAATTAGCCTTGTTTCAGGAGCTATCTCATTGTGTTCTTTATGAAGTTTCTGACCAAATTCAGCCCAGGCAGAAAGTCTCGATAAGCATCTTGATCATGCACTTTCCTGACCTTGATGTTCTGAGTCATGGGCAGATTCTGAGTCAGATGAGCTATCTTTGAATGCAGAACATAACAACGAAACAACTATAAAGCACTGTTTTTCTGGTAAGCTGGGATGATCCAAATTTACCACTGTGCCTGGCTACTAACCAGCAAACCACCATTCCCAACTACACCAGTACCCTGAGCACATCTTTAAAGGAGCGACAGATTCATGAAAATGGAAAATGCATTACATTACTTTTCTCTCCTGTGTGCCTCATGGACATAGTTTAATTCATTCCTACATCAAAACCTTTATTAGAAAACCAAAATAATTCCAAGTATATTAATAGATCCAGCTCCTACTTGACTATGGAGCCTTAATAATTTTGCTCACATCCCTGCTTAGGTTGTTTTTCACCTAAAGAGGTATTTACTGTAATAGCCAAACACTGTAATAGTCAAAGCAGACAAGGAGCATTCCTCAAGGAGCATTCCTTAAGATTAAATGCAATCTTCTAGATCACCAGGAAAGGTGGGGGACTTCCTAAGAAGGATATTTGTAGTCAGACACACTACCTTGTGGCAGGCTGCATGCTCAGGATGACTAAATTCCTAGTCAGAGAATCACAGAATGGTGGGAGATGGAAGGAACCTCTGGAGATCATCCTGTCCAGTCCCCATTGCTACACCAGGGTCACCCAGAGTAGGTTGCCCAGGACTGCAATGGCAGATTTTAAAGTCTCCAGAGAAGGTGACTCCACAACATCTCTGGGCACCTTGCTTCAGCACCCTCCAAGTAAAGAAGTCTCTCCTTAAGTTCATTCAAAACCTCCTGGTTTCTACTTTGTACCTGTTAGTCCTATCACTGAGTGCCACTTAACAGACCCCAGCCCCTTCCTCATGACCTCCACCCATTAGATACTTATATTCATTTATAAGGTCTTCTCTCAGGCTGTCATTCTCTGACTAGACAGCCTCAGGTTTCTCAGTATTTACTCCTCACAGAGATGCTTTAGTCTCCTCAGCATCCTCATGGTCCTCTGATGGATTCTCTCCGTTATTTCCCTGTCCCTCTTGAACTGTGGAGCCCAAAACTTGATCTGGTATTCCAGGTATGGTCTGACCAGGGCAGAATGGAGGGGAGGAGAAACTCTAAACGTGAGGACGAACTTCTTTACTCTGTGGATGGCAGAGTACTGGATGAGGCTGGCCAGAAAGGTAATGGAGTCTCCACCTCAGGAGTCATTCAAAACCTCCCTGGGCTCATTTCTGCGCAACTTGATATAGGCAAACCTTCACTAGCAGGGAGACTGGACTAGATGATCGCCAGAGGTCCTTTATAACTCCTATCATTCTGTAATTCTGTGACCTTCAGATCCAGGCGGTAACTGCTCCATTGTGGTAGGAGGGCTCTAAATGCAGCTGCTGGGATGTGGGGATGAAGAAGTCAGTAAAATGGATGGATGAAAGAAATAACAAAGTAGTCACAAGTATTGTATTGTTGGCTTTGTTATGATAACACCTTACAGATGCTTGGTCTGTCTTAGGAAGAAGTCCTAAAGAATGATAATTTAATCTCCGTTTTACAACCAAAGTGGAGACCTTACTCCAAATAGTGAGCTTTGCTCTCCAAATTCTCATACCTAAACCATAAATTGTTTTCCTCCCATACTGCTATACTGGTTTTTATCTTAATCTCTAATAAATGTCATGTTTGTGAAAGATGCTATACAATATGGGGAGAAATAAATACAAAATATATCCAAAGACTAAGGCTAGTAGCAAGTGTCCCTTATACCATGGCAGTGCTCCTCAGCACTGAATTTAAAGCCACCGTGACAGGGCCATTACTCTGCACAGACCAGATACTTGAAGTCTTGCTGAGAACCCAAAGCAGCAGTAGTTCTAGAGGTGGGTGCAGACATGCGCCACCAGTAAGGCAAAGACATGAGGGTATAGCAGAAGGAATTTGGGATGTCTAGGGTCAGTTCTATGCACTCAGAAGGAACTATTTAATCTCTGTGTCACAGGTTCCCTCCCCAGTAAAGTTATATTTTACTATTTCACAGGGGCTATTTACAAGCTGCAGAGGTGTGGTCCTGAGGGACATGGTTTAGCACCAGACTTGATAGAGTTTGATAATGGTTGGACTCGATGCTAAAGGGCTTTCCAACCAAAACAATTCTATGAGTCTAGGATTCTAAGTACACAATGAAGCTAATACCTGTCCTGGTTCTAGAGCACAAGCGGAAGGTCACATATCAAAGAACAGGACATACCCTGCTAGACTAATGGAGCTGATTTCTATATTTAATTAAAACAATATATTTAATTGAAACAATATATTTAATTAAAACAATGATACAGGAGACGTCATCAAAACATTGTATTGTAGAAATCTCAAGGACAAAAGATAAATGTGAAGTCTGATGCTTTGGGAGTTTGAATAAAGAAATCAGTAGAAGATACTTGATCTTGATCCAATGTGTGCAATTTGGACATCTCATAGCCCACAGAAAAGTGCTCAAATCACAGAGCTCTGGATGAAGAAAAAAACTCCACATTTCAAGAGTTTTGGGGAATCAGTTACGAAGGGAAACAAAACAACCATTTGATATAAGGTGAGATGTTTCTTTTAATTATTCCAAAAAGTTTAAGTTTTGCTTTAACCATATTAACCAGTTCAGCATTTAAAATTCTGCATCAGATTACTTTGAAACCAATTTTTTCTTCCATTTGAAAATGATATTTTATTGATTTTGATAGTATTGCTCTTATTTTAATGTGTTGACCTTTGCAGTTTCTATAGGAAAAGTCCTTTCCAGCAAAAATGTTTGGGCCTGTGCTGTTTGTACTTAGACTTCACATTTCAGTCCATTAGGTACTTCCCAGACAACCAGTATAGACTGATCTGCCCTGAAGAGCTCAGTACTACAGGCATATTGAGTGACAGTAAGCAGAGAAAGTTTTATGGCATGATAATGTGAACCCATTGTTTGCTCCATGAGAGAAGACACAAAAGCTTGGGAACCGTTTGAACACTGGCCTAAAGTGAAAGCCATGGCCATGGGTTGAAAGCATCCATCTAGTTTCAAGGGCCAAAAAGTCAATGCTAGAGCAGAAACGTTTTGGTTTGCCTTGTATAGAAGTAAGAGGAGAATGCTTCCCAATGTGGCTGGATTTCTTGCTGGCACAGAAATGGAGAGGCTGGGAAAAAAAAAAAAAAAAAAAAAAAAGGCAAATGAAATCAGATCCATCTGCTTAGAATTAGCTTGAGTTGATGCAATCTGCTGTGCTGTAGTGATCACAAAAGAATGAAATCAGGGGAGTGCGAATTGCTGCAGATAGAACATTTTCAGCTCAAATGAATTCTCTTGCAGTGATGTGCTAGTTTGAACAGCTTTTGTCAAAGCAGGAGGTTTTGTCCAGAGCTTTTTAGTTGTTGACTATTTCCGAGCAAACTGGTGAACCTACATTATGGGAGAAGAGCAAAACCAGACCCGAATGAAAATACTCCTGTAATCACACAACTAATGTCAATCTCAGTTGGAAAAAATATTTTGCTTCTGTTCTAATATGAGCTAGATTCATATCTCTCACTGACAAGGAGCTCAGGGCACTTTGGGATAGAATCAGAGACTAATAGGAGTTGGAAGGGAGCTTTTGAGAGCATCCAGTCCTACTGCCCTGCTACACCAGGGTCACCGGGAGCAGCTTGCTCAGGACTGCAACATCCAGGTGGGTTTTGAAAGCGTCCAAAGAATGAAACTTCACAACCCACTCTGGGCAGCCTGCTGCAGGACTCCAGCACCCTCACAGAAAATAAGTTTCTCCATAAGTTCAAATGAAACCTCCTGTGTTCTAGTCTGTACCTTCTAGCTGTTGTCCTATCACCGGACACCACTGAACAGAGCCTCCACCCTTTAAATATTGAGCGGCATTGAGAAGATTCCCTCTCAGGCTACTGTTCTTCAGGCTAACCAGCCTCAGGGTCTTTAGCCTTTCCTCCTCACAAAGATGCTCCAGTCCCCTAATCATCCTCATAGTTTGCACCAATTTCCAGTTCCTCAAAGGAAATAGAGTTGTCTCATCGTAAAATAAGCATTTGAATCACGACCTTTAAGGATCTTTAGTAACTCGAATTTCTTTTACTCATTTAGACATCACTCTCTCCCAATATCCTTTATCACTTCTGGCAGGACCATGATACAGCCTGTGCGGGGGCTCAGCTCAAGACCTCCAATCAACTTTCCAGAACAAGTGTTACATGTACAGACCAAGCAGCACAAGTGCCATGGAAGCTGTGGAGAAGTGCAAGCTGAGCATTTACACATCACCACTTGTTCTTGCAGTTTGCAGGGTTCCAACATTTAGCTTGAATTCTCCTGCCCTTGCCACCACCCACCGGGCTCCTCCACTTTGCAATTTCTTCTCATGGGCTGTTCTAAAACAATGACTGCAAGTTATAGAATAGTTGCGACTGTCAGAAGTGAAGGATGACTATGCTTTCCCAAAATGCACATTTTGCTGGTTTTATATTTTTCCTTGCACTCACAGTAGCTATGCAAGGAGAAAACAGCCTAAAGTTGCTGGAAGAGCAATCAGGGCCCCCGGCAAGCCTGCCTCTCCATTTAAGGATTTCCTGGAGGAATCTGAGCATCACTTTTAAATTTGCTTCTGTTCAGGAAACTCAAGAATCTAACGAACAAACTTCCCCTCTTAAATTTAGTGCCTGGGAGAAGGTGGAGAGTCCACCATGTAAGAACAGCCGTGTAAGAACACGCACATGGTTCACCTGCTTCACTGGGGCTATGGAAATTGCTTTTATCTGGCTGTAAAACCCCAGTCTATGTTTTCTCCCTTCTTTTCACTTTAGGACCACAATTTCTCAAGGCTTAGAGACATGATGCAGTTTAGCCTGGAAAAAAACAAACTGAGAGAGGATCTTCTCAATGCTGATCAATATCTAAAGGGCAAGTGTCAAGGGGATGGATCAATATCTAAAGGGCAAGTGTCAGGGGACTCTTCTTCTCAGTGGGATCCAGTCACAGTGCAAGAAATAATGAACACAATCTGGAACACAGGAGGTTCCATGTAAATATAAGAAAAAAAATCACATTCTTCACTTTGAGGGTGACAGTACTGGAGAAGGCTGCCTGAAGAGGTTGTGGAGTCTCCTTACCTGGACCCATTCAAAACCCACCTGGTTGTGTTCCTGTATGATTTACTCTAGGTGCTCTAGCAGGCGAGTTGGACTAGATGTGATTCTTCAGTTCATCATCAGTGACCTGGGGCACTAAAAAAAAAAAAAAAAAACCCACCAAAAAACAAATTAACACTCAAAACCAAACACTGATAAAGCCACATGAAAAATAAATCTCACCTCAGAAGCACATTCTGCTCAAGGTATTTCATACCAAAATCCCATTTACAGTTAGCTGTGCTGCCTACCTCAGTGCTTTATCCCAGCATGCAGATTATGTGGTCAGCATGGCTGTCTCTCCTTGTTATGTCACTCATGCTCCATTTGCCTGCCAGGCAATTTTCTTTTTATATCACAAGAATTGTTGACTTTAAACAAGAGCCTGTTAGCTGCCTTCCTCTGTCTGATCTCTGCTGGAACTGGCAGTCTGCATGGAAGTGAAAACCAGCAATTTTCAACCCCACCTGTCATCAGCTCGAGTGCTCTTTCTTTCTGAGCAATACGGGACTGGCAAGGAATTACGGTAATGGCAAGGGGACAGCCTGCTACATCAGCAGAGCAGCAAACTTACTGCTCGTGGAGCTAAGCACTGCAGCTGGGGAGGGATCCCTTGGGGGATGCTGGACTCAAGGTCCTCACACACACTGGGATACAGGGAATTGGTGCAGCTGGGAGTCAGCAAAATACTAGTGGAAAAATAACAGGAGGAAAAATGGATTTTCAGGCACAGAGTCCCATCCCTGCATAAAGAGAAGCCTGCTGTGTTGTGCTGTGAATCTCCTTTCCAGATGCTCAGAGGAGCTGTGCTGCCTTCTAGAGATTAAATAGGTGAGTGTGGGCTGGGGCAGGCACAGCGGTCTGGGGTATGCCCTTCCCTGAGCAATCTTTCTCCACAGGTTGAGCATTATCTGGTTGGTTTTGAGCATGAGCATCTCTGTCAGTGTTTTCTGTCTCATTAACTTACTGGGAAGTTTTGTTCCATGTACTTTTTTTTTTTTTTTTTTAAATAGTCAAGCTTGATAACTCCTTAATTTTCTAAAATGCTAAAGTCACTTTTCATTGATATAGTTCATAAAATCTGTCCTCTGCACCCTTGGAATTATTCTGCAAGTTGTTCCCGCTTGCAGTAAAGAAAATATAAAGATTCAATTTGATTTCAATGCAGAAAAGGCAAATTCACACTCTTCAACACCTTTTCATTTTCCCTCATCCACCCTCTCCTCTTTGTGAACTAGGACTTTAAGGGGTTCAGATTTTTAAATACCTTTGCTTGCAGGAAAATTTAGGTTTGAGCTATGTGTTAGTCGTTGCTGTTCAGTGTTTCTGTAAAATGTGATCTGAGACACTCATCTGAAAGACCTAATATTATGACACTTAGAGCTTTACCTCATCTCAGACTTAACAGGAGTAGTCTTAGTGGTGGTTTTTCACATGCCTGATCAGTATTTTGGATGTAAATGCTACGTCCACGCCTAGGTGCTGTGAAAGGCTTTTCAGCTCCCACTTGTGCCTTCCCCATTCGTACCCCCATATCTCAGTTCCCAGGCCTATCCTCACTTTTCTCTCTGATGTACCTTTTCTCCATATTTAGTCAACTAGGGCTGAGCTCGGCTTCCAGATGCTCAGAAACATTGTGTCAGTAGGAAACTTGTTCCTTGCAACATCTGCTTGGCAGGAATTGATTTTCCCTATAGATTTCTAAAATGAGTAGTTCAGTTGGACTAAAAACCTGTTCAGTGGGTGAAGGAGTCACTTCATAAAGAAATCTTAGAATAAAATCTGATTTTACAAATCTGCTGCACAGTTTGTAATCCCGAATTGTGTCCTGCAGACTTCTAACTCTCCTAGAACTGGTCACTGAAGATGAGCTGATAATGGGGATTGATTGCTTTCCCCAAAGGAGAAGGGACTGCTGCTGACAATGTGATGAGAAAACACAGGCAATGAAATTCATGTTGCTCTCTTAGTGGTTGTTAAACAATATTGAGCTGAAAAAGGTTGGTTCCACTGCCTTGAGCCAGCCTGAGAAAGGCTCCCTAAAATAGCCTCCTGCTCTATTCTTATATGGGAACCCTAGCAGAGAGTGAACCTTGCTTCTGGAAACCATATTGTTTACATCTTTGTCTCCTTCAGGGGGTGTGATGAACTCTAAAGAGCACAACACTGAGCATCGTTGACACAGCAAACTTCACCCTCCCCTTTCAAGCAAGCAAGAAGCTGACTTAAACGATCTCTAATTCACAGTCTTGAAGCTGAAGTGACAATTGTTCCACAGCGTGGAGAAGCTTTAGTTCACACTTCAGACCCTGAAGATGGGCAGTGACAAGTATCTTAAATTACACTGGTGAACAGACACAGCAGCAGCCTCCACCTTGCCAGGTTTCTAAGCCAGTTGTAAGGCAGAATCAGGACTAACACAAGGTAATTAAAAGCATCAGTAATGTCCTCTTGGAGAAATTGAAATCTGAGATCCTTTGAGAATTTATGTTACAGAAATATTGAATCTTCCCTAAATGACAAAACATGTTTTAACATATAGTCCCAATGTTTCTCATGGTGCAATCCTGGAAAGTTAGGATAAATAGCTTCTGTTTTGTGTAGCCTCACTTCTGCACCACAAGAAAAATCCAAAAGGAATTTAACTTGACTTGGAAATGGTGGATATTAATTGTGCTGTGATAGTAAAATGGAGAAAGGCTGGGTTTTTTTTAATATGCTTCTGGATCCTACTCATTGTTCCTGGTGCTTCCTATCTACGACTTTCTTAAAATCTCCTTTCCCCAGCCAAGCCAGGCAAACATAGTCCTGTAGCACCTTCCAACAACTGATCCCATCACTTTCTCAGCCTAAGCTGGGAATGAAGCACAGCAGCCCCACATGAATGTTATCAGCCACCCACCATGGCTTTTCTCCCTGGAAACTCCTCTGACTGCTCCAACTGCACCCACCCTGTGGGGCCCATGAACACTTCAAAAGCCATTTCACTAGGTATTATCCTAGGGGGGCTAATAGTTTTTGGGGTTTTGGGTAATATTCTGGTTATCCTCTCTGTAGCCTGCCACAGACACCTTCAGAGTGTTACCCACTATTATATCATTAACCTTGCTGTAGCTGACCTCCTCTTGACTTCCACTGTCCTGCCCTTCTCAGCTACCATGGAGATTTTAGGCTATTGGGCCTTTGGGAGAATCTTTTGCAACATCTGGGCAGCTGTTGATGTCCTTTGCTGCACCGCTTCCATTATGAGCCTCTGCATCATCTCGATAGACAGATACATCGGGGTAAGCTACCCACTGAGATACCCAAGTATAGTGACAGAGAAGAGAGGTCTCCTGGCCTTACTGTGTGTTTGGGCTTTGTCTCTGGTGATATCGATTGGACCACTGTTTGGCTGGAAGGAACCAGCACCGGAAGATGACACCATCTGTCAAATTACCGAGGAGCCTGGCTATGTGCTGTTCTCTGCTCTGGGCTCTTTCTACCTCCCCCTGACTATTATCTTGGTGATGTATTGCCGAGTCTATGTAGTGGCCAAAAGGGAAAACAAAGGTTTGACTTCTGGTCTGAAGACAGAGAGATCTCATTCTGAAGAAGTCACCCTACGCATCCATCGGAAAAATGCTTCTGAAACAAGTGGATCAGCATCCAACCCCAAGAGCAAGCATCATTTTTCAGTGCGTCTCCTCAAGTTCTCCAGGGAAAAGAAAGCTGCCAAGACCCTTGGAATAGTCGTGGGATGCTTCATTCTCTGCTGGCTTCCATTTTTTGTAGTAATGCCTCTTGGTAAGTAAAGCAAAATCCTCTGTGTTTACAGTCCTTTCCCCAGAACGAGGTACATGTCTGTGCCTGCACATGGTAATGCTGAGCAGAAAAGCACTTAGGGAATCATTTTCTATTGGAGAACTGACAAAACCCAAATCTTCACCATCACAAAGTGGTGAAGGTGAAAAATGAGTTCGAAATGAAACAAAACATCTCTGGTTCAAATTTAACAGTCTGAAAATAAAGGAAAGGATTTAGTAATTTTTCCACACAGAAAATGCTCTTTCAGGGCTAGGAATGCTCTTTCTGACCATCTCTGCTACAGGAATAATATCTTTAGATGTGTCTGTGTTTATATCCAAGTCTGCAACAAGTTCTTCAGGTGAAAAAAAAGATGTAATATGTCAAGGGATAAATGCATTCAGAGCCAAAGTAGCACAGCACCTAATAATTCCCACCAAGAGGAGAAAAAAACAAAACAAAACAAAACAAAAAACAAACAAAAAACCACAAAAACCCCAGCTTGCTATCAGGAAATCACAGAATTATTTTGCTTGGAAAAGACTTTTAAAATTGAGTCCAACCATTATCTAACTCTACCAAGTCTAGGGCTAAACCACATCCCTCAGAACTACAACTCTGCCTTTTTAAACACCTCCAGGGATGGGGATAATGCCCCCAGGGATGGTAAAAGATGATATTTCTCATTTAATGCATGCTATGAAGTACCATTCTCCAAATGACCTGAATGTCATATTTAATTACCATATTAATAATTATATTCTAATCATAATCAAACCAGTCAGAAGTCAGCAATGAGGATCTTATACTTCTCCAGCTGGACTCTATTGTAGAAACCCACTGAGCCCATTGGCCAAACACTGCCTTCAACCATTGTGCTGAATATGAATATTTACTCAGCAGCTGTAGTTCTAAAGGGGAGGAAAGGCAAGGATTTGTTCTGTTTTACTATCACTGAAATAGAAGCTACTAATTAAAATTCTAATTAAACCTTGCTCAGTCAACTTTGATGCAATTTCAGGATTTAAAAGCGGAATACTAATTGCATACCTCTGTCTGTGTGCTCTATGTGGCACACCAGACAGGTTGCTCTGCAAAAGCTGCACTAAATACTCAGGTTTTGAACCTTGGAACATTAAATCTGTGTCAATTTCAGTATCTTTTCCTAAAGAAAGGTCTTGTGGTGTACAGGGAAAATAAAACAGGATTGTTCAAGTTTGAGCTAGTAACAGAACAGAAGATGATGAAAAAACAGCCTGACCTATGCATGAAAAGAAAGATTTGGGGATTTTTGATTGAATTTGTTTTTAAACCTTAGACAAAGAGGTGGATTTTTCAATTAACCTCTACTGGATTTAGCAAGATTTCTAGGCTGCTTCAAGAAAACCTGTCGCTAATGTTGCCAAGTGAAAAAAAAAAAAAAAACCACAAAACAAAATACAGACTTTTATTTTGGTCAGTACTGGAGGAAGACATGTAGATGTTTCATAAGGAGAATCCCTGAAAGGCCTGGTTCATGCTCCCCAGGATGCCAGCGTGCTGGAATAGTGGTTGCCAAGATGTCTGAAACATACCCAAAAAAGGTTTATGAGAAGACATTAAACCACAGGTTTCATCTGCAAATGTGGTTGTCCACACAATTAATTCAATTAATTTGCTCTGGATTTAAGAAATTTTCTGGATGCAAGAGTGGCTTTGCATCTTCCTTTGGTGCCTTAGAAGGAACTTCTGAGATTGGTTTCCCTTTTTTTTTGTGTGTGTGGTCTTATTATATTATTTGTAAAGCACATAATAAGTCCTTCAAAACATATTTGAAACTCTTGTTTAAAGCAGACAAGTGTCACCAAAAGAAAGTCTCCAAAAAAGCCCAAGGAAATACATGAAGCAGGCTGTCCCATCCAGAGCCAATTCTATAAGGAATGTCACACCTGTACCATGCAGAACTCTTTCCAAAAGACAGCCACCACTGTCAGATCTATTCTGCTGACAGGGAGGCAGTGATCCACTCAATTGCAGAGCAGATTAGTGACTTTTTAGATGCAGAGGATACTTCCCCATTAAAACCATTGGCAGCTGTGGAGCTGGGCAAGACAGCTCTGCAGCTCTGTGATCATAACACAGACCTATCAATGGTTCCATCAACCAGTGAAGGTTGTCCATGAGACAGGCATTCTTAAACTATGCTACACAAGCCACTTGAGTACTGGCAGGTGCTTACCACTCTATCCAGCAGAAGTTCCCCCCCCCAAAAAAAGTTTATTTTACTGTGTTCTACAATATCATCAAGTTTCCCACATCTATTAACATCAGGTCTACCAGCCAAGAGCCAGTTTACAAGAAATATCAGTCTTGTTAAAGAGTATCATAAACAGGGTAGAAAGTTCTGAGGTGTAGGTATGGAAAGGGCAAGAGCGATAGAAGGGTATTGAGGGGAATGAAGGTGTGATACAGACATCAGCAGCTGCTGGTGAAAGCAGCTGGAGGAAAAAACCTTAAGATATATATAAGACAATATCTAAAGATGCCAGTTACAATCTGTGTAATGTCTGTCTCAATTTTTGGGAAGGAGTTTCATTGCAGATAAAGGGTCTGTGCAAAGGCTTTCAGTCGAGTAGTCCAAGACACCTTCTTCTCACTTGACTTTGATGTTTGTGGAGCAAACCAGGAACGATAATCTTGCTGCATGAAAACAAGTGAGGTTACCATTTGTTTTATCTCTGCATGCTGGAGTGTAAGCCACACTTCACAAAACTTCTGTAATGTAAGTGTCAAACCAGCTCATCTTCCCCTGGCAGAAGTCAGGGTTTCATTTCTGCTCTTGTCAGTGGTATGCTTCTCTGTAGACTTTCAAAACCACCACAGTTTTCCTATCAGAAAATACTGAACTCCACCATTGAGGAAATATTCAGAGCTAGATTCCCCATGTTGGTATTTCAGTATGTTCCCTCAGTGACAGAAACAAACAAACAAACGACTCACAAAAGCCAGAAGAAAGCCCCAGATAATTTTCTGCAGCAGTGGGAAGGGTGTTTAGACTCCTTGAGTGATGGAGCACAAGGGTCTCTGTGTGTGTGTGTGTGTTGGGCCACTAAATGAGGAGAAAATAAGTGCTGGAGATAAACAGCTAAGAAACTTCCTTGGCAATCTGGTTTTGGGTGGTTTTTTTTTTAGCTAATTACATGGAGTATTTGTCATAAACATAGGAAAGGCATTGCTAGTCTAGGTTGGTAACTCACCTACACCAAACCCAATGACAAAGATCCTGCTGACATCCCTGTGGTCAGAATTTCTTCAACATGATCAAGTCCTGAAATGTTCTGTTCCACTGACTCACACCCAGCAAAGCAGCAGAAGGAATTGGTGATATTAATAGCCATTTTCACTGGAAATGAGAAAGAAAGAGTTGTTGTTGTGCTTTGTGATTCACTTCTGTGACTCCTCTGCGTGTACTACCTGTCAGAGAAGGCTTGTCCTTGTCATCAAAGCATTCAACACTTTCAAGTCCCTGGAGCAAATGAACCAAGAATATAATTTTTCAGTCACTCTCTAACATCATGGTGCAATTTAGGGTTTGTTAGTGACTGAAAAGGTGATGAGTGATTCTCCCACCCCACCCAGCACGTCAGGATTTGACTTCAATTTGGGTACATAAGGGACAGAAACTCAGCTTTTGCTGCAGAAGATAGTTCCTGCCTTGCTTATGCTAAAGATTCAAAAATCACAACTGAGAACCACATAACGACAAACCCATAAGACAGGCTGAAACAGACTCATCTCTTCAAACTATTCTCTGAACCATACCCTTGAGTTTTATTTCATTTTAAAAGGAAAGTTAATATTGTATTGTAAGGGCATGACTCAGAGAGCAAGGATTTTGGGACCAACATCAAATATCTTAAAAATGTGAGCAATGAGATCCAAAATTCCAGTGCAGTAGCAGCATGGGAGCTGGAATTTCAACGACGATGAAATTTATTTGTAAAACAATGTGATTAGTTGGGCTTATGTGGGTAACAAAACCTCAGTTTACCTTCCCATTGGGTTTTTATCAACTTTCTAAATCTGCAGCTCCCAACAGCGAATCTGGAAATAGTTGTATGCTGAGATGTTTGCTCTTGGCCAGAAATATCACCCATCATAAATGGGTACAATATGACACAGAGCATAAATTAGATCTGACAAAATCCAAATAACCAGAGCACCATTCCCAGACTGACCCATTCCTGTTGCCTGTCCTTCCCACCTCTTGCCTGTGTGTCCAAACACTCGCAGCCTCCTGATGCCCCAGCGATATGAATTCAAGCCCTTGTGAAGAAGAACAAACTCTCGCTCCTCCCTCTATGTGTTTAGTGTGGGTCAGCTATAGCTGAGCACAGAGTGTCTCTCATATTCAGCCTGAATCAGCCTCAAAATTCCAGGCCTGTGGACAGGTACAGCTGTAAACATGCAGGAGTTGCCAGATGCTGGCTTTTACCCTTCCTTGACTCCATGAACCACTCTTCTCAATACAAAAACAACTCTAAGGTCTTGGAGAACATCCAGAAGGCAGCAAAGAAGCCGGAGAACAGCAGCTGAGGGAACTGGGGTTGTTTAGCCAAAAGAAAAGAAGCCTGAGGGGAGACCTCGTTGCTCTCTACAACTCCTTGAGAGGAAGTTGGAGTGAGGTAGGAGTCGATCTCTTCTCCCTAGTAACAAGTGATAAAACAAGATGAAATGGCCTCAGGTTACACCAGGAGAGGTTTAGGTTAGATATGAGGAAAATTTCTTTGCTTCAAGCATGGTCAGGCATTGGAACAGGCTGCCCAGGGAGGTGGTGGAGTCCCCATCCCTGGGGGTATTAAAAAAAATTGTGGACATGGTATCTAGGGATGTGGTTTAGTGGGTATGGTGGTGTTAGGTTGATGGTTGGATGTGATAATCTTAGAGAGCTTTTCCAACCTTAATAATTCTATGATTCTGTCATTCTGCATTTGTTGCCTTAATTTGATTGCACAAACCCCAGAAGCATTCAAGGGTTATACAACCCCACTTTTTGTTCCCACAGAAAATACTTCCCATAAGGGAACAGGAGGGTGAAATGTGCTGGGAGAGCATCTGTGTACAGAGTGCAACAGTTGCATGTCTGCAATATATAACATACTTCCCAGAGAGTGGTCTGCAGTACAGAATGCCAGTTCAGTGATAATGTTGGTCTTGGGAACACAAGATGTAACATGTTGATCAATGTTTGTACAGCAGACTGCCCATGGTACAGTTAATCTGTATAAGGACATCACTGCTCCTCTGTGCTTCATTGTCTGGGTCTTCAGGGCAATTTCCCTGGAATAGCTGCTGCCTTCCAGCTTGACCCATTTAGGGCAGATCCCAGGAGCTGAGTTTTAAGCTTTGCCTCCCTATAAACCATTCCACTATTCCCTTTTTCAATTTGCTATGAGTATAGGCATGTGGCTCCTATACCTCAAGATGTTAGGATTTTGGTCTGACTTCTGCAAAAGATCTAAAATGGATACTTCTGATTCCCTAGGACACTTCAAGCTTTGATCACAGAACGCTTTCAAATACTGCTTGGTTCTCTGCTCACAAGGTGCACAGGCACTGCTGTCCTCTCCTGAGTAGTGTCTGCAGCTCCTGACTTCCAGGTACTTCAGGCAGCTCCTCAGTGTACTTTGAATACAGGGGCATGACTACTTGGCAGGTTGTTGCTGGGTGTCTCATCACATATGGGTTCAGCCCCATCTAACCCACATACCAGAATGACCATATTCCACTGCCTGCCTTTTCCTAAGCTCTGACCCCATCACCACTTTTGTGCCACAAAACATAAAAGAAGAATATAGTAGTGAACTCACACAGAGCTGCAGGACCGAGTAGTTGAGATGGATTTTAACACCATGATGAGTCCATGGGTCATAAAAATATATGGGGTCTTATTCCCATGGTGCTGACAGACAATGCAGGGTAAACACCACAATTTTCCATAGTCTGGCAGCTTCTAAATCCCTCTTTGCTGTTCATCAGTGAAACGACACGTGACATCAGTACTGTCTTTTCAACAACCTACAATCAAGGAGCTCTAACTTCTGACAAATGACAAAGTCAAATTACATCTTTGTGACTGAATTGGCACTTACTCACCAGGAGGTGCATCAAAAAGTTCTCTCAGAACTGAAGAAACTTCAACTTGACAAACAGGAAAATAAATTATGGGGGAAGGGGCAAGTGATTAAATATTTAACAGTAAAGGATCTCAGAAGGCTAACAATGTATTTTGTCCAACTTTTGTTTAACAAGCAACTGAATTGTGCTCCTGACGTGAGAGTCTTCAACCTTTTCATAGAATCATCAGGGTTGGAAAAGACCTCTCAGATCAAGTCCAATCATCAGTCCAACACCACCACACCCACTAGACCACACCCCCTAGAAACTTCTTTACTAAAACAGTGGTCAGGCATTGGAACAGGCTGCCCAGGGAGGTGGTGGAGTCCCCATGCCTGGAAGTGTTCAGTAAATATGTGGACTTGGCACTTGGGGACATGGTTTAATGGGCATGGTGGTGCTGGGCTGACAGGTGGATTTGGTACTCTTAGAGGGCTTTCCCAGTCATAATGTTTCTATCCTTTCATATTTTCCCCCAGTTGACAGATAGTCAGGTAGCCAACAGAGAAGATTAGGGAGAGTTTCTGAGTTATAGAGGTAACCAGATGTCCAAACCAGAAGGACATTTCTTTATGTGCTACTTTGACTAGGAGATCACCCTTCTATAGAGGTGCTAAGCAAACGCTGACTTGTTCATTATACCAGTCCAGCAATGTACCACAGGATTTTGTGCATCACACAGGGAAGATGC
Organism: Ramphastos sulfuratus; assembly: GCA_013399055.1. Classification (NCBI taxonomy): domain Eukaryota; kingdom Metazoa; phylum Chordata; class Aves; order Piciformes; family Ramphastidae; genus Ramphastos; species Ramphastos sulfuratus. The sequence goes on along the minus strand of WBNM01016679.1, from coordinate 13,582 downwards.
AGGAGCTGACATATCTTTTGGCACTCTACACAGTAATTTGGTGTCTCAACATTTAGGAATGCTGATCTTGATTTATACCACTCTGGAAGCTGAAGAAGTTGCTGGCATAAATAAGAAGAGGGTCCAAATTATTTCTACTTTGATTCTACATCTAACTCTGTTACATACTGGCTCCACAGACTACCAGTTTCAGCCTCAGCCCTTTCAAGATGCTACTGACACAGTTTCTTCCATTTGTACTGTTTCATTCACAGGACAACACACAGAATAACAGAACCACAGAATGGTAGGGGTTGGAAGGGACCTCCAGTGATCATCTAGTACAACCCTCTGCTACAGCAGTTTCCCCTAGATCGGGTTACACAGGATTACTATGTGCAAGCAGGTTGTGAAAGTCTCCAGAGGAGACTCCTCTGCAGCCGCTCTGAGCAGCCTGCTACAGGGCTCCAGCAGTCTCAAAGTAAAAAATATTTTTTCTTAATTTCAAGTGAAATCTCCTAGGTTCTGGTTTGTACCTGTTACCACTTGTCCTGTCAATAGGCACACTAGAAGAGCCCAGCCACAACCTCTTGCACCCCACCCTCTGAGGCTGCTGTTCAGAATCACAGAATTAAGCATGTTAGAAAAGACCTTCAAGTCCAACCTATTACCTAATACCCTCTAATTAACTAAACCATGGCAGTAAAGCTAAACAGCTCCAGGTCTCTCAGCCTTTTCTCCTCAGAGGTGCTCTAGGCATCCTCCAACCACCCTTGTGGTCCTCTGTTGGACTCTCTCCAGTAGTTCCCCGTCCCTCTTGAACTGAGGAGCTCAGAACTGGACACAATGCTCCAAATGAGGGCTCAGCAGGACAGAGTAGAGGGGAAGGAGAACCTTTGTTGGCCTGCTGGCCATGCTCTTCCTCTTGCACCCCAGAAGACTGTTGGCCTTCCTGGTCACAAGGGCACATTGCTGGCTCATGGGCAACTTGTCCACCATCACTCCCGGGTCCTTCTCCACAGAGCTACTTTCCAGCAGATCAGCTCTCACCTATTATAACACAGCCTGGAGACAGAGCTCTGTTTTAACTTGTGAAACACTGGTGACTGGCACAACCAAATGCACAGCAGAGCAAAGCTGCTGTCCTAAAGCCCAAGCTGTATCCACCACTGGAATGAAATCATTAAAGACAGCACAAAATGAGCAAAATTTGTCTGTAGTTGCAGCTATTTGGTTTTCTTTTCAACGTATGTTGTTCCAAGGCAACAAATCTCAGCACTGATGAAGCAAAAAAAGGTTACATTAATAAATTATTAACACACAGATCCCCACCCCCCAAAAAAGAGCAAGAGGCAGGCTCTGACACTGGCTGCTTTCTATTTTTAACAGACTTTGGCAAGGCACCAGCATTCCATTTACAGTGAGCCACAAGTGGCAGCAAACAGGAATTGTTATTGTTTACCCATTTTTACACTCAGCCTCACAAGGCTGATTCCCCAAACTGAGCTTTGTTTCGCCTTTTGTTTTAAGGCAGAATGGGGAAGTGGAGATGCTGCAATTAAAGGAGGAAATCAAGAAAAAAAGTTGAGTGTGATCTGGGCATTTCGAAGCCTTTTGTTATTTTTCCATCTGCCAATGACTTCATCCAAAAAGTTCTTTGAGAAGGTTAGTTAGTTGTTCTTCACTAAAGGCAGGCAGCATTAAATTTCCGAACTAAAATCTGAGGTCAAGGATCACAGAATCTTAGAATGGTTGCAGTTGGGAGCAACCTCTGGAGATCATCCAGTCCAACCCTCTGCTAACTCAGGTTCTCCTAGAGCAGGTCGCACAGGACAGTGTCCAGATGAGTTTTGAAAATCTCCAAAGAAGCAGACTCCACAACCTCTCTGAGCAGCCTGCTACACGGCTCCACCACTCTCACAGGAAAGGTTTTTCTTTAAGTTCAAGTGAAAATTCCTGGGTTCTGGTTTGTACTTGTCACCCCTTGTCCTGTCACTGGGTACCACTGAGAAGAGTCCAACCACATCCTTAGAGACATAGCTGAACTGCAGAGGATGACAAATGTACAGATGCATAAATCATCCATGGTGTTCCTTTCAACATGCACTTGCTCACCGCTTTTCTAAGGGCAAGCAGGAAGACAAGAATTTATCAGTGCTAAAACTTCTGCTTATGATAAACCTGACACTAAAGTCCCAAACAAGCCAGTTATGTTTTCCAGGAAATTATTTTTCTTCCTCTGCCCAAACTAATTAATGATACTGGTTTGACAGAAGCACTTGGCTTGTTTTGTTATTTTTTCCTGTCTTTTAAAGGAGGCAAGAAACAGTCTTTACTCTTGACAGCACAGGGCAAATATTTTTCTCTTTCTCTGGTTCTAAATTTATTTTGAAAAATTGGTCTTGGAAGTGCTGTTATCACTTATTCCCATCCCAGCCTCACACTGAGTTTAGTTTTCTGGGTCACTCACATTCATACCATATTGGCTTTCTTTCTAAACAAAGAAAAGCACCAAAGAACAGAATTAAAGGATCCTGTTACGATGGTCACTTTCCAGTGCCATTCAAAACAACAAAAAATATCTAAACAACTTTCCATAAGCAGCAGAGCTGACTCCTAGGTATCTTNGGAGGTGTTTAAGGCCAGGTTGGACGAGGCCTTGAGTAACCTGTACTAGTGGGAGGTGTCCCTGCCTATGGCAGGGGGTTGGAACTAGATGATCCTTGAGGTCCCTTCCAACCTTACCATTCTATGATTCTATGATTCTATGATTCTATCACTGGGCATCACCAAAAAGAGTCTGGCACCTTCATCCTGACACCCACTCCTCAGATATTTATAGACACTCATAAGATCCCCTCTCAGCCTTCTTTTCTCCTGACTAAATAGACCTAGGACTTGGTCTTTCTTCATAGGCAAGATGTTCAAGTCCCTTCAGCATCCTCACAGCTCTACAGCAGATCCCTTTCTATCTTGAACTGGGGAGGCCAAAACTGGACACAGCACTCCAGGTGGGGTCTCACCAGGGCAGAACAGAGGAGGAGAACCTGCCTAAACCTGCTGGACACACTTTTTCATGAACCCCAGGATGTCACTGGGCCTCCACTAGGGCACGTTGCTGGCCTACAGATAGCTTGCTGTCCACCAGGACTCCCAACATCTTTCTCCATGGAGTTGCTTTCCCGCAGGAAGCCTGCTAGGCTGTACTGGCGAGGGGGCTGGAGCACAGCCCTACGAGGAGCAGCTGAGGGAGCTGGAGTTGTTCAGCCTGGAGAAGAGGAAGTTCAGGGGAGACCTTATTGCTCTCTACAACTACCTGAATGGAGGTTGTAGCCAGGTGGGGGTTGCCTATTCTCCCATGCAACCCGAAGTGACAGAACAAGGGGACATGGTCTCAAACTGTGCCAGGACAGGTTTAGGCTGGAGTGAGTGATTGGCATTGAAATGGGCTGCCCAGGGAGGTGGTGGAGTCACCATCCCTGGAGGTGTTTAAAAGGAGACTGGACGAGGCACTCAGTGCCATGGTTTAGTGAATTAAAAGGTGTTGTGTGTTAGGTTGGACTCGGTGACCTAGAGGGTCTTTTCCAACCTGATTAGTTCTGTGATTCTGCAATATTAGTGCCTGGTATTACTCCTTCAGAGATGCAGGACTCTGCTCTTATCCTTATTGAAATTCATGATGTTCCCCTTTGCCCAGCTCTCCAGCCTGTCCAGATCTCATTGGATGGCAGTATAGCCTGACAGGGTGTCAGCAACAGCCCCAGTTTCTTATCAACAGCAAACTTGCTGGGGGTCTATTAAATCCCCTCACACAGGTCATTGATGAAAATATTGAACAAAACTGGACCCAGGACTGATCCCTGGGGAACGCCACTGGCCACAGGCCTCCAACTGGACTCTACACCACTGATCACAACTCTCTGAACTCTGTTGCTGAGCCAGTTACCAACCCAGCTCACAGTCCCATCATCTAACCCACTTTTCTTGAGTTTACCTATGAGGATGTTATGGGACAGGGTATTAAAAGCCATGCTGAAGTCAAGATAGACAACATCCACTGCTCTGTGTTCATCTACCCGTTTGGTCATGTCTTCACAGAATCACAGAATTAACCAGGTTGGAAAAGACCTCTAGGCTCAGAGTCCAACCTATCACCCAACCCTTCTAATTAACTAAACCATGGCACTAAGTGCTTCATCCAGTCTCCTTTCAGGTAGTTGTAGAGAGCAATGAGGTCTCCCCTCAGCCTCCTCTTCTCCAGGCTGCACACCCCCAGCTCCCTCAGCCGCTCCTCACGGGGCTGTGCTCCAGCTCCCTCATCAGCCTTGGCGCCCTTCTCTGGACACGTTCAAGCCTTCACTTCGTAGAAGGCTATCAGATCAGTCAAGCAAGATTTCCCCTTAGTGAATCTGTGCTGGCTACTCTTGAGAAAAATGTTTCCAAGATTTTCAATCAGCAGGTAGCTCATCATGAAATTCTCTGTTATCATATCTCATCATCTACTTTTTAAAAACTGTATTAGTAATACTATTTAATTTTCAGTTCCCATGGTCACTTGCAGTGGACTGGTTTTGTGCCAGGACACAGAGGACTAATGAATGCACCACGTATGGCTCTGGTACTGATGTGCTGAATAAGTCTTCTCAAAAGATTTCACTTTTTTGGAATGTCATCCTGCCTTCTAGAGAATAAAAAGTGGCCTAGGGCCTCCCTTACGAAGAAGCCATCTAAGTTCTTGGTCTTTGAATTGTCTCTGGGAGGGAACTTTGTAAGAACACACATGCACATATTTATATTTATGTTTATGTATTTATTTTGTATTTACTTTTTTATTTTTATCTTATGGTTGCCCATGAGATCCTTTCCAGTGTTCACTGATGTAAGAAAGATCCTTTCCTTCAATGTCTCTGAATTCTAGATGCATGCTATGCAATAGAAAAATCCGGGCGGTTAGACTTTCCAAAGGTTTCCAGGGAAAATGAATACCCAACAGTTCATAATTTCTAAGATTTTAAGCTGAGTACAGCCTACTCAGTAATCCCACTTTCCGCTTACTCTGTCTTCTGAAGTGGTGCCATTTTCTTGCTGTTTGAAAGCTATTTTGATGACCTCCTAGATATAGTTATAGTTATTTGGCTGACTAAGATTGGATTAGGAGTCTCAGAGGAAGCAATTTTCCTCTATCAGCCCTTGCCTCTCTGCCTGAAAATGGGAATACAATGCTTGTATAATAAAGTAGATGTCTTGACTTGATTTCTGATAGAACATCCATGCAATTGTATGATACCAACTATTCTGAAAGACTTATTCCTGCAGGAATTGAACTTTGAGTCACAACATTTCCAAGATAAACCAAAAATTTTTTTTTTATTTCCCCCCCCACCCCTCCCAGTGTTTAAGTTTCTTTGGTTACCTGTAATTTCTCATTGCCTCTGCCTTAACACTCTGTGTATTTTCCATTATAGGTTCTTTCTTTCCTGCAATCAAACCCCCGGACACACTTTTTAAAATAACATTTTGGCTTGGATATTTAAACAGCTGCATCAACCCCATCATCTATCCGTGCTCAAGCAAGGAGTTTAAGAAAGCATTCCAAAATGTCCTGAGAGCACCGTGCCTCCCAAGGAAGCAAATAGCAAAGAAGCAATCCTCAAGTTTCAACCTCAACCATCTCACTAGCCAAAGCATGGAGAGTGGCAGAGGTGTGGTTCGTATCCCCGCCAGCTCAGGAGAGACACTCTATAAGATTTCCAAGTCAGGTGGGGTCTGTGAGTGGAAGATATTCTCTGCTGTGCAAGGCGTGCCCACAAAACATGTTTCTAAAGACTGTACAGCTGCCAAAGTGAAAAGCAAATGTTTCCTCCAGGAATGCTGCTGTGCAGGCACCTCAGGTAACCTTGTCCATGAAAAGTGTAAAGTGCCAACCATTAAAATACACACCATCTCCCTCAGTGAAAACGGGGAGGACGTCTAAAGAACTGACTGTGCCTAGCAGCATGGGCTCACAAACTCAGAGGCTCACACAACCCCAGTATGGTGAAGATCGGAAGGGACCTCTGGAGATCATCTAGTTCAACCTTGCTGCTACAGCAGGGTCACCCAGAGCAGGTTGCTCAGGATCACATCCAGGCACATTTGGAATTTCTCTAAAGATTCCACAATTTCCCTGAGCAGACTGGTCCAATGATCCTCATCATGCTTCTGGTTCTGCTAATGGGATGTTGCTCTTTGAATTGGGAAGTAGAAGTGCATGCTACAGTAGTTGAAAGGATCCAGTGAAGCAAATATCATACTGTAAAACAGGGCCAGGTCCTTTGAGGAGAGATGTCTTATAGTACTGGTAGCCTAAACAAAACCCCTTAAAGACAGTGAATGGCTTCAGTAGATGGTGAGCACCCTTCCAAGTTTCAACACACTTACCTCTGCAAGGGATTTGCTATGTTTCAAGGCTTTATTTTTTGTTTTATTTATGCTTCAAAGTTCCCACTGCTCTAATTTAAGTGCAGTGAGGGAGAACAAGCTCCACATTTAGAGCCATTCTATGATTCCACCCCCTCAAAAAAAACTAAACCTTGATTCAACAGCCAGGAGAGCTGAGGTTGAGAGTCTCAGGTCTTGGGACAGTGTTTACAGATCTCTGCTCGTCTTTCATTAATGGACTGTGGACAAGAACATTTTCCTATCTTGTCTTGCACTTTTTGTTCATGTCTAGGCCCTAGCTTGGTGAGGTCTTGCATGCCTTGTTGAAGAGAACAGGCAGCTCTTTGGACTTGCATCTTCAGCTGGGCAATCTCACTGGTTCTCATCAGGGACTGCACCATATGGGGAATTGGTGTCCTGTAATATCCACAATGCTGCTTGTCCTCAAATTGTCTGGACAGATAGTCACTTCAGCTCACGGGGCATCAGACAACCACTCTCTTGGCTCCTGCCCTGCTTGGAGTCACTCCAAGTTTCCCTTTGTGCTGTGGATTTCAGTAAACTCTGTTGCCATGGAAAACTTGATCCAAGTGGCTGTGCTCCACCTATACCTTAGAGACCAACCGGAACTTTTCTTTTTAGTACAACCAACCTCCCAAATCTCAAAACAAAACCAAATGAAACCTGCATGCATCCTAGACATTTTCAAAAGGTCTCTGCACTTTGATGTTGGTCTAATAAAATTCAAAACTAGGGAAATCATCATCAAATAAGGTCCAGAGGGGTCACTTTCACTCATCCATTTGTTTTACTTGTTCTGAGTCTAGCAGAGACCTGCTCAAAGACTCAGTGATTCCTCGCTCAGGTGCTTGCAAGTCAGACTAGTGCCACAGTCACTGGAAAAGCTGCAGCCATTTTGTTGTCTCCCTTCCCAGTGTTATGACACATTGCTTTTCTGATTCCTTCAGTATCAAGTGCTCCAAGCTCCCTATGAGATCCTGGGTACCTCAGAGTCAGAAACTTTACCCTCCTTCTGAGCAGTGGAAGTTAAGCACACTAAAGGGCTTAAGGATCTGCATCCCCTGAGAAAGGGCCATTCTTTGGGAACTGGGGAAAAAGCACTTGGAAACAGGCTATATTTTAATATAGCTAATCAAAATAAATAAATTAATGAGCTGTTCAGCATCTGGAAGAAATAGCGGGAGGAATTCTCCGTACAATATTAGAAATAAGTAGCTCAACATAACTCCTCCTGAGCCTGCCAAGTAAGAATGCAGCTTCTTGAAACAACACATAAGCCTTGACTCATGTCTCAATGTCAGCTATTGTGCTGAATATCTACTGGTCTGAGTAGGAAAAGGGTTTAAGATCAGTTTAGCTTTCACAGTATAGAGCCTTGGAATTACACCTCGCTGTTATTAATGAGGATTCATCTTTTATTTATCTCTCATTCAGTATTCAGTCCCCAAAGTTAAGAGAATTTCAGTCTTCTAGGAAGGAAAACAAAAATATGGAATAAGCTCAAATTTTTTATTTTTTCTGTTATTTAAAATTAACCTGACACTGGTGAAAGAGCTGCAGCTGCAGAGGCTGAATGTTTCTGTCTATTCAAAAAGCACTAGCAGAACAAGAAATTTCCCAGTGGGTTGCCACCTATCATCACATGTAAAATCTTCCTAAGATCAGGGCTTGTCTGTCATGTGAAATACTGTAGGAGCACAGAACAGAGAGCAGAAAGTGGTCATATGCAAAGTAAGAACTAAGTGGAGTGCTCAAAGCCACAGCCAGTGGCTGACCTGTCAACTGATGTGTCCTGATTGAAATCCTTGAGGGATGTGTATGACACCACATTGTCCTCTCCTTTCAGTATTTACCGTTGAGGGCAACAGCCAAGATTTCCATCCTGAGCAGAGCAGATAATCTCTCCTGCAGAGGGCTGAGAGCTGGAGCATCATAGAGAGGACTTCTAATTGACATGGGTTGAGACTAAGCAAACCACCAATCTCCTCCTCACAGGGCAGGGAAAGTTCAGTGCTTCAGTTTCCACAGTTAATGTTCTGTTAATGTTCTCGTGTTCTCAAGGTTTCATGTACTCTCTATGATTACTCAAATCCCAAATAGCTGAGACCTACCACCTGCTCAAATAAATACCTTCTCTTTTTTCAACATTTTGCTCTGCCAAGTCCAAGGATAAGTTACGTATTGTATAGAAGAATATTTCCTTTTGCCAGATTCTAATGTCTTGAAAATCAATGGCATTGAAAAGAGGAAAGACTAAGCTAGGAATATTTCTTGCCTTTCTACTCCTCAGAGCCAGCAAACCGACAAAACTCGTTCAGTCTTACTTGAAAAAATTCCCTTCCTGCTTTTTTCAGTTTTCTAGAAGGTAACAGTTGCAGACTGGAGAATCTGCAGTATCTGGAGATACTGACTGAAATCAGTTTAAAAAGATCTTACTGCTTAACAGAAGTAGAATTTGCTTAGTTCTAGGTATGCCTGTGGGCCTCACATTAACTAATGCTTATGTGTGAATGGGGTTTTATGATGAACATCCCTTTAAAACAAAGATTCTGAGGCACAGAGAGACTCAGTGATTTGCTCAAGGAAGATTTTATCTATCCAGTGTTGAATCCATGCTCGGTAATTAACTCTGTGTCTTCCTCAGAGATACCTTTTTCCTCTTCCCTGACTTAATACTGTTTGGATAATCAAGATGATGCCAGAAACAACCCAGAAGAATCAGTTGTTGACACCATTTATTTCTGGATGATCCCTTTTGACAACAGAGCCAGAGAAAAGCCACTTGGGTCTTTGAGATGTTGCCTAAGCTCAAGGCATGTTTGGGACCTGCACCATGCAGTGTCATCATCTGACAGATGGAAAAACTTTCTAACAGCTCATGAGAGAACAGTTGTAATGAGCAGCCTTGTGTATCTGCTCTCTGCTTGCTGCCTTCCTCACCTCTGCTTCCAGCCACCCTCCTGCCCACAGCCTTTGTTTCTAAAGGAGCCTAAAAGTCAACAAGCACATTCTCTGAATTAATCTATCCAATATTTATTGTTTCTGGCTTATTTATAATGATAATCACAGGGAGACGGTTTGACTGCCTAGCCAGACTAATCCTGTCATGTCCTATCAGTGCGCAGAAGTAAACCTTCTCCATCTGTAAAAGGAAGGCAATCCATCAGCATCATCAACTACTTTTTGAAGGTATTCCCAAGCAGACCATTTAATATATGACATCATTACAAAAATCCAAAGCACTGCAGAGATAGTTTGTGGTGCATTGAAATAAAAATCTTCCACCCAGCTTGATAAATGTAATTGAATTACTTATTCCCCAGGAAGAGATTAAGCATTTGTATTATGAATTCAACTGAAATGCCACACCTTCTACACAGAACATGCTGCATATTGGTCCTGCTGACAGAGAGGAGGAAAAATAACAAGTATGAGCTAAAGGGGAGAAGGGGAGACCTATGTACTGCAGGAAACTATCACCTAACAACTCATCTTTTAGTTCCACAACACATTCAGATCTCTAGTTAGTGCAGATTACCATCTGCTACAGTGAGATCAAACCCAAGCTGACAAATAGTCTGTCCTTTAACATCATGATAACGTTAAGATCTTTTTCAAAGTCCAAAATGTCCCAAATGTTAATAGTGGAAAGCAAAAATGATTTTCCAGTACTCATTGTCTGGGAATGACTGACAAGACCTTGCATTGCTCTGAGTTTCTTCTCTAATCTGATAAAACTCTATCCCTGGAAAACATTTTCTGACTTAAGAAAACAAACCTAGCCAGCATTTTGGTTGTTTTCCACTTAAAAAGCAATTCCACTCAGGTAACAATCACAGCATTGTCTGGTGATACCAAACCTTGGCTGAACATCACAGAACACCCAGGTCTACTTACTGGCCTTATGTCTGTAGGGACTGTACGTGAGCTGGTTTGGGATTTTTTAGCTTTGACAGACTTTGGTTGCAAAAATGTTTTCTTTTTCTTTTGTCTGCTGCAGCATTTTGCCTGCATGTTGTGCAACTGCAGCTGCTAGTGCTTTTAAATGTGTCTTTTTCAAGCAGGCACTGTATTTTCTGAATATGGTGTTCCATTGTCATCCAATTTCAAGACCCATTATTTATCATGCAACATGTTGGAACAGTCATGCTGGTCAAATGTCTATGAAATATTGCTAGGTGCACAAATAAATTATTGGGGGAAATGTGCACTTTGTGACATGACCTACAAGTCTCTTTGCTTCTTTGTTGTTTTGGGGTTTTTTTTGTTCCCCAAAATTATTTCTACTTTTCCATTTCAATGAGCATTTCAGGCAGAGGATCCTACTAATAGTGCTGTTCTCAGTGGGGTTTCGTGAGAGGAAGGTATGAGGGAAATAAAGGCCTTGAACTTGTATTTCTGCTTGAAAAATTTTGAAGGAGGTTGAAAAGTTTGTTTGGGCCCTGATTCCTCATCATGCCTATTCAGTTTGCTTACAGTAAAACATCATCTCCCAGATGAAATCCAGCTCATTTTGCTGTATTCCTTATAAATAAACACTAAGAGAATATTCTCAACCCAGGAATGTAAATCCTCTTGGGAAAGGCGGTGCTGAATGACTCTTTTCCGTGATTTATAAAGGAAGAACTATGACACAGTGAAGTAAAGACAGATTTCCGAAACAGCCGATACATGAGGAAACTATAAAGTCCTGGCTGTGGCTGTCACTGGTGAAATCTTTGGAAAAGTCATCCTAAGCATCAGGGAAACTGGAGAAAAATCTATAAATGAAAAAGCACAGTTGCCCTCCTGCTTCATTTACAGGTCTGTATTTCTCTGGTAGCACTTTGTACTGCAGTAGGGCCTGGGAGCTAAGGACTGAGATCTGGTCCTTAACTGATAAAGACTTGCTCTCCACATCAGTCTTGTAAACTTGCATGGAATCGTAGCTTGGTCTGGGCTGGAAGGGACCTCCAAAGATCATCGAGTCCAATCCCCTCTGCAGTAAGCAGTGGCATTTTCAACTAGATCAGGTTGCCCAGAGCTCTGTCGAGCATCACCTTGAATGTCTCCAGGGATGAGTCTCTAACCACCTTCCTCAGCAACCTGTTCCAATTTCTTCTAATGTCGAGCCTAAACCTCCCGTGGTGCATCTTGAGGCCATTTCCTCTCATTCTGTCACTTGTCACTAGGGAGAGGAGACCCCCAGCCCCTCACCTGGCTCCAACCTCCTTCCAGAAGCTGCTGGTCTTTTTTCTCTCATAGTTGCTGGATGGAGGCAGCCAGCAGCTAATGAAGCTTTCACAAGTTAGTTTTTTGATACTACCTACTTTCGGTTGTGATGCTCCTTCATCATCACGTTGCCGCTGGAAATCACACTGAGCTCCTTTAAGATGGTCACAATCCAATGGCAGATAATTTAGCAAATGTTAAACCCTCTCGCTTTCCAGCTTGTCCTCAAATTTTAGACAGGCTGGGTGCGGCTGAGCTTAGCTTCTGAGTGATGCTCAGCTGGATCTTTAGCACGACTAACCTAGCATTCCTGGAACAAAATTAAGTCCCAAACGGAGCCAAGGCCTAAGCCACTCTATTTAACAGTAACAGGTTTGAGCACTGCGGGGGTTGGGGCCGTAGCGAGCGTGCGTCGCAATCACATGAACGAGGCCCGGGCACGACAGCAGCAGCTGTGTGCAGCTGCTCTGCGCAATGGCCACAGCGCTCTTTCTCGCTCTCTGTGCCGACGACAGCTCGCAGCAAGTTCTCCCAGCCGTTTCTCAGCAAGCCCCGCCAAGCAGTTTTAGCAGCCCGCAGCAGCAGCAGTTCCTGACATACCCTAACAACAGCTAACCCCAGCAGTTTCTCTAGTGAAGTTCTTCTTGCCAGTCTCCAGTAGCCAATTCTTAGTCTCTAGGAGGCAATGTCTCCCAGTAGCCGAATCCTCCCACCACCAATTACCCATCTGCTCCCTGCTGTGATGCACAGCTTCACACTGCTGCTGAAAATAGCCCCCGGCCCAGTTTGGAGCAGAATGCATGACTGGGGCAGTTTCCCGGGTCCCAAAGTCCCTCGGTTGACCCCAGGGAGCTAAAGCTGGGTTCCCCGTGTCTCAAGCTATTCTCCCAACAGTGTTGACCCACATCTATAATAATTTCCGGTCCTTTACAAGATGAAACATTTACTATTTGCTGGTGAATCAAGTAACAGCATTGATGTTCATTGGCCCCATGCCTCTTGCACCAAATATCTCCTCTGTCGGCAGCTCCCATGATTTATCCCTGGGAGAGATGAGGGACTCCAAAATGCTACTTCTGTATCAGGAATGTTCTGCATGTCCCTTGAGAATCATAAAAATCTCAGACTAATGGTGCTATAGCTGGAGATGGAGTGGAGGAGGGGACAGGCAGGAAGACTATTGCCAAGGAGTCTCAGGATTTAAAAACATTCCTTTCCTGGAGAGCACTTGTAAAAGGGAGGACAAACCCAATCTGGTGGTTACAGGCAGTTTTGTTAAACCCAGGGGCCACTAATTACACACATATGCTAAAGTTAAAGACATCAAACCCATCCTAATATTTTATCTATTTCGTTTTAATTCTAAGAAATGGGGGGCGGGGGGGAGCTGTTTTAGGAAAGAAGAACCTCCTTTAATGACTTTTATAATCTGAGGATGTCCAGTCCAGCAATATCTCCTGATCTCCAAAGGGATAATGTAGAGATCTCATCTCTCTTCCAGTAGGGAGCTACACAAAAGCTGTAGACAGACTTTCTGTAAGTGCCCATATATCTGGACATGTTAGACTAATGAGCCAAGGCTAATCGTATGAAGCTCAACAAGGCCAAGTGTCATGTCCTGCACTTGGGTCACAACAGGCCCATGGGAAGCTACAGACTTGGGGATGTGTGGTTGGAAAGTTGCAGCTTGGAGAAGGACCTGGGGGTGTTGGTTGATAGTCGACTAGACCCTGTGTCAGCAGTGTGTTCAAGTGGCCAAGCAAGCCAATGGCATCCTGGCTGGCATTAGAAACACTGTGCCCAGCAGGAACAGGTAGGTGATCATCTCCCTGTACTCAGCACTGGGGAGGCCACACCTTGAGTATTGTGTTCAGTTCTGGGCCCCGCACTCCAAGGAGAGCATGGAGGGGCTGGAGCCTGTCTGGAGTAGGGCAGTGAGGCTGGAGAAGGG
>WBNM01016677.1:13771-26925 GCA_013399055.1 Ramphastos sulfuratus | reverse complement strand
GAGTCAGAGGGGCTGTGGTGGTCAGAGCTCCTTAAATACCCGCTGGGCACCGTGTCACAATGGCCTCTGGGTGTGGCCATGGCCTCTGGGCGTGGCCATAGCCCCACCACAGAGCTTTGGCTGCGACTACCAACCGCTGGTTACCATTGTGATGCCCACAGCCAGACCCGTGGCAACGTGACCCGCAGGGCCCTGCCAGTTGCCGTGGTGATGCCCAGGCCGCTGCCCTCCCCACTGGTTCACTGTGTGGGCACCATAGAGAGGCTCACAGGCACAGAGTGCCCAGGAGCTGGCCCCTGGGAGAAGATCACCTCCTTGGTGCTGAGAGAAGCGAGGAGGTGGTTTGGGAATGTTTGGAGTTAGCCCTGGGGCCAGAGAGCTGCTTGCGTTCTCCAGGCGTGCCGAGGTCTTTGTGGGGGACCTAAGTTGGTGTCATGGTGATGTGTGGGGCCAGATCAGCTCTGTGCCCGCCCTTCTCCAGAGGTGCTCCTCAAGCAGCCCGAGCTGAAGGGGCTTCCCCACTGTCCCTGGAGACAACTTCTGTCACTTGCATCTTCCTTCTTCCGCGGGCACCCTGCGCATGGCGCCTGGTGGTGCCAGCCTGAGCTGTGCTGGTGTGGTGAACAGCCAGGAGAGTCAGCCTGGGTCCTTCCACGTGTTACATGGCAAGGATTCCAAGGGCCACAGCTCTGCTAGCAGCTTCTGCTCTTGTTGGGCTCCTGGCTCTGCTTCTGGCCTCCCCAGATCAGGAGAGATTGCAGGGAAGTGCTGGAGAGAGCCCAGCGCAGGCCGGGCAGATGCTGAGGGGCCTGGAGCGTGTCTGTGAGGAGCAAAGGCCGTGAGAGCACTGTCTGCCACAGCATTGCCACTGCCTCCCTCAGCATCCTGCTGCAGATCCTCAGGGCACAAGGCTTGGCTAAATGCCGTCTGCGCTGGATGAAATCCTGGCTGATAAGTGAAGAAGGGACCGAGCTGGGTGGCTGTGTCCATCTGCTGGAGGGGAGGGAGGAAGCTTTACAGCAGCATCTGGACAGCCAAAGGGCTGAGGTTAATATTATGAGGATCGAGAAGGCCAAGTCCAGGTTCTGCGCCTGGATCACAACCAGCCTGTGGCAAGCTGCAAGTTTGGGGATGTGTGGTTGGAAAGCTGTAACTTGGAGAGGGAGCTGAGTATATGGGTTGGCATTCAGCTGAACACCAATCAGCAGTGCCCAGGTGGCCACAAAGGCAAAGAGCATCCTGGCTTGTATTTTAAACAGAGTGGGCGGCAGGGACAGGAGGTGATCATCCCTCTGTGCTCAGTGCTGGGGAGGCCATACCTTGAGTGCTGTGTTCAGTGCTGGGCCTCTCGCTACAAGGAGGACATTGAGATGCTGGAGCTTGTCCAGAGAAGGGCAAGGAAGCTTATGAAGGGCTTAGAGCACAGTTCCTGTGAGGAGTGCCTGAGGGAGCTGGGCGTATTCAGTCTGGAGAAGAGGAGGCTGATTGTATGAGGGTCGAGAAGGCCAAGTGCTAGGTCCTGCACCTGATTCCCCTTGTACTTGGCTGTGGTGAGGCCACAGCTTCAGTACTGTGTTCAGTTTTGCACACCTCAGTACAGGAGGCATGTGGAGGTGCTGGAGACAGCAACACTGGATGTGTTTAAATGTCTTTTAGGCATGGTGCTTGGGGATATGGTTTAAGGTGAACCTTGTAAAGTAGGGTTAATGGTTGGACTTGATGATCCTAAGGGGCTTTTCCAACCTGAATGTTTCTGTGATTCCTTCTACAAGAAACTGTTTTTTTGCTGTCGATTTTGATCCTTTTGAGGTTAGAAATCTATTAACTGAATGTAACTATGTGATAGGGAATGCTGGTTTTGCTTCCCCAGTATCCGAGTTTGTCTGCTCGAATCTCGGGTGGAAATGAGCAGAAAGATAAAAACAACATCAATTTAATTGAGTGGATGGGTGTGTTGCATTTGGTTGTACATCTTCGTGGATGTAAATGGCTTTTCTGCTTCACACTGAAGACTTTCTCAAGGTCACTGGTTTGCTCTGTGCTTCCTGGAGGAAGAGGGTGTCTCGGATATCTTGTATTATACATCAAGCCAGTTCAATCTTTTCAGGAGGAAAATACACTAGTAAATTAAAGGCAGAAACAACTGTGAGTAGGTCCATGCTGTTCCTGAGTAATTCTCTGTGCTTTTCCTTGTATACTGCAAGAATTTTGAACTGGTGTACTGGTTCGAGGCTAATTGGAGTATTTTAATGAGAAAAATTAGATTATAGGCTGTGAAAAGCAAACAATGGTAATGTCTACTTCACTCATAAGTTTGCTGAGATGTAGAAAAGCAAGGACACAAACATAGGTAAGAGAGTCAGTCTGTCCTGGTCTGTTGGAGTCTGTTTCTCTTCTGCTTGGATCTGTGTAACCCAACTAATCATTCTGCTTCTAACCCCCTCTCAACTCAGCTTGCACATAAGGCAGACTCTGGGATAAGAGCGGGAGGTGAAAAGAAGGTGGAAGGGTGGTTGGGAGCCACTCCTGGGGACTCCGATTTCTGGGAGGGGAATTGTGTTTCTGTATTACTTTTAACTTGTATATTTCTGTATATATATTGTAATATATTGTAGATATTTGCTTGTATATTGTGCTAAGCTGTGAATATAAAGCTTCATTCCTTAACTTCCAGCCAGCTGAGTGTAGTCTGGGTGATTTCACTGGCGGGGTGGGGCATGTAACTCCCAAACCATCATAGCTGGCATAGGCTGCATTACAGAATTCTGCTTGGAAAATGCTGCAGGAGGTTGTCCACTCTTTCAGCAGTAAATATTTAACAGGCAACCATTTATAATTCAAATCAAACTTTGAAGCTTTAGGGGCTACTTAAATTTTGAATGCCCTCCCTTATGTGGTGGTTGAAGTAGCTCCAGTGGGTCCTGCTGGTTGTGTCTGTGACTGCTTTACCAAGATAGGAAATGGTTGTGCTTCATAGACTGTAGATATGTGTTTTGTCAGTACTTGCACTACTGTTTATTATGGGAAAAATCAATCATTCTAGGAAAAAAAGAAATAACAAGTCTGGTGTTTTATGCATTTTGCACCTGAAAAACCCATCAGGGCTTGGTTTTGCTTTGAGGAGGGCTTAAACTTAATTGTGGTTATTCCACAGATATTTCTGCTGTGGAAAGAAGAAGTAATAATATAAGAAAAAAAAAATAAAAACATCAAACCTAATAACTTTAGCTGAAGGTGTTTTCTGCTAATACTTCACACAGAACCAATGAAACTGAGTTAAGGATATGCCAATATTCAGAAAACTATTGCTCCTTGGCCTGGGCTTGAAACCAACCTTATTCTTGAGCTGACCAGATGAAACATCTTCCTCCCCCTAGCTCCTAAGGAAAACTCTCTGAGCCTTCCTCCAGCTCAGAGCTGTTTTAAGACTCCTTCCTCTCCTTGAATCCTTTTGGCAGATTCAATTTGTGTCACACTCTGGGGATTTTATTGATTTTCTATTACTGGCTGTGTCCTGCAAACCCATGCCCTCAGGGCTGACAAGTGTGCTATTGCATCTTGTGTAGGTAGTTCTATTCCTGCATGCTCAACTTGTGGCATGTACACTGTACAGGAAGATACACCCAAACCGTGTTTGCTTGATGAGTAGGTGGTACTAGAATATGAAATCTACCCTGATAACAGTGAATAAATTTGCTCAGTATAGAACTTCTAAGCAGTCTTCACCATATGCCCTGCTATTGTAATTTGAAATTAGATTTGCTCAAGAGAAAAATCCAAATTCAAGCTGACATCACAACAGTATCAATGAGAATTGAAAACATGAGACAATGACATTAACCTCTGAGGAGTTTATAAGCTTGACCTGAATGTTCATCTGAAATGCTAAGGCTGTTTCATTATATCAAATAACAGCTTGGCGTTAAGTTTGCCAAGAGACTGGAGCCAGGCTCTGCTTGGTGATGCCCAGTGACAGGGCAAGGGGCAGTGGGTGGGAGTTGAGGCAGAGGAAGTTCCATGGAAACATGAGGAGGATTTTTTTCCCTGTGAGGGTAACAGAACACTGGAACAGGCTGCCCGGGGGGTTGTGGAGTCTCCTTCTCTGGAGATGTTCAAAACCTACCTGATGTGTTCCTCTGTGATCTGCTCTAGGTGATCCTGCTCTGCAGGGAGGTTGGACTGGATGAGCTTTTGAGGTCCCTTCCAGCCTCTGACATTCTGTGATTCTGTGAAAGTAAAAATGATGAATACTGTGGAACACCTGAGATAAGGCAGTCAGACTAATTTTATTGTACTCTGGCTCAAGCCTTTCAGTTACTTCCATGCCTAAACTTTTGCTTTTACTGGAACTGTGACCAAAATAGCAGGGATCTGATTTGGCACCTAGACTTGTGTGAATTCAGAAATGTGTTTGCAAATACCCAGTTGCTGGAGGAAGCATTCATGGATGTGGCTGGAGGAAGCATTCATGGATGTGGCTGGAGGAAGCATTCATGGATGTGGCTGGAGGAAGCATTCATGGATGTGGCTGTGAAGTTAGGGTCTTTGTTTGCTGGGTTTTTTTTAAAATTTGCTTAGCAATTNGCTGGAGGAAGCATTCATGGATGTGGCTGGAGGAAGCATTCATGGATGTGGCTGGAGGAAGCATTCATGGATGTGGCTGGAGGAAGCATTCATGGATGTGGCTGTGAAGTTAGGGTCTTTGTTTGCTGGGTTTTTTTTAAAATTTGCTTAGCAATTTGAATTTTGGTTTGAGGTCATAGAATCATAGAATGGTAAGGTTGGAAGAGATCTCAAGGATAACCTAGTTCCAACCTCCTGCCATAGGCAGGGACACCTCCCACTAGTACAGGTCACTCAAGGCCTCATCCAGCCTGGCCTTGAGCACCTCCAGGGAGGTCCTGTGTAGTGATTTAGAGCTAACACTCTGTGGTGGGTCGAGAAACTTCCCCCCCCTACTATTGACATTTACCTGCTCAGCTCAGACTGCTTGGAAGCAAACTAAAGCTCTATTTACAGCAAAGCTAAATTTACAAGCATATAGACACACACAGTCTATTTACAAGTATTTGCAATTATCTACAAATTAAAAATAATACAGAAATCCAAACTCCCTCCTGGTCAAAGAAACTGCCCAGAAGGGGCACAAAGCCTCTCTCTTAGACANGAGTATCTTGGTGGCCTCCTCTGGACTGGCTCCAACATTTCAATGTCCTTCCTGTGCTGGAGGCTTCATTTGGCTTCCAAACCTTCTGAGCTAGTCTGGTGATTTTATTTTGGGGGGTAATTTTAATCCTAACACATTCTGCTAGTACTTTTATTTTTCTTTTTTAAGAGATAGTGGTGATGTTAGTAGTGTTGAATGCAGTTCAGCATGGAGTAGAATGAAAGCAGTTTAACTAACATAGGCATAACTGAACAGGGCTGTAAGCAAACAGATCTTTCCAGATGACTTGATGGGAGTTATCACTTTAAACCAATTTGTGGCTTTATTAATTTTTTGAGTCTCAAGATATTTTTGTTGTTTTTTGATTCTTGCAAGTGTTTCATAAGTAATAGGTAGAAAATTTGATAGTTTGGAAAGAAAGGAGTTTAAGAATGTCATATTAAATTTAATTTGATGTCATTTGATTTGATTAAGATGAATCTTGTAGAGTAGGGTTCTTGGTTGGACTTGGTGATCCTTGAGGGGCTTTGCCAACCTGCATGTTTCTGTGATTCTGTGAAATGTGTAATGCTCCTTCTGTAATATATTCCCTTTAAGTGTGATGTTATCAGTGTATCCCTGAACATGCAAAATTTGATGTCATATATAGTTGACTTTAGTGGAGCTTGAAGAAACACAGGAGAATGGGATTATTACTTTTCAAAACTACCCACAGCTGCTATTGACTTGACAGTTTCCTCTCTTCCCTTGAAGAAAACAGTCCTTGCTCCTTCTGCCCTCTCAGAATAAGAGTTAAAACTTTGCCTGTGGCATTTCTGTCCAGTTTGGTTTATCTATTTTTATTGTGCGTTAAAAAATACTTAAATGTGTTCAGTTTTTCTGTACTTTTCCAGAATGTACAAAAAGCCAGCTTGAATGTTTAAAGAATGTGGGGTCAAAACATGATCTCACCCTAGCAGAAGCAGATGCACGTTGTCCTAAGTACTGCTGCCTGTTTTACAAGGGCTCATTGTGACAGGACAAGATGGAATGGATTTAAGCTGGAGGAGGTTAGATGTAGACTGCTTGTTACAAATTCTTTACAGTAAGAGTGGTGAGACACTGGAACAAGTTGCACAGGGAGGTTGTGGATGCCCCCTGCCTGAAGCTGGTAAAGACCACATTGGATGAGACCTTGAGCAGCCTGATCTAGTGGAGGATGTCCCTGCCTGTGGTGGGGAGGTTGGAACTAGATGAGCACACCTGGAGTGTTGTCTCGAGTTTTGCGCTCACCAGTTCAAGAGAGACAGGTACCTGCTGGAGAGAGTCCACCAAAGAGCCACGAGGATGATTTAGGGACCTGAGCATCTCCTCTATGGAGAGAGACTGAGAGCCCTGGGGCTGTTCAGTCTGGAGAAGAGAAGGCTGAGAGGGCATCTGAGCAATGTGTACAAATATGAGGGGTGGGTGGGTGTCAAGTGGAGGGGACCAAGCTCTTTTCAGTAGTCTGCAGCAGTAAGCCAAGGAGCAGTGGACACAGATTTAAACACAGAAGGTTTCACCTCAACATGGAGAGAAACTTCCTTACTGTGAGTGTGACAGAGCCCTGGAGCAGGCTGCCCAGAGAGGTTGTGGAGTCTCTTTCTCTGGACGCTTTCAAACCCCACCTGGATGCATTCCTGTGCAGACTACCCTGGGTGATCCTGCTTTGGCAGGGGGATTGGACTTGGATGATCTCTGGAGGTCCCTTCCAACCTCTAATATTTTGTGATTCTGTGATTTAAGATCCTTTCAAATCCAAAGCATTCTGTGATTGTGTTAGGAAGAGATATTTGGGCCATCATCAGAAAGACCTTTCTAATGGAAGCCTTAGGAAGACAACATAGCTTATCAGAAGTGAGACAACCTAAAACAATTTTTGAGACATCCAAATACCCACGGGACTCAGCTGTTTTCTATCACAAACCATTTTACTGTGTCACAGGGAAGGGAAGGGATGTTTGGGCAAGCCTTGGGCTGTGCAGTGTGAAATGAGATGCAAGTAACCTGCAGCAAGAGGTGCAAACTTGTTAGGGCCCAGGAGTAGCATCACATAAATGAAGAATGCCTGATTGGCAATGATGTGCCAGAGTGCCTGTGTGCTTGAATTCCCAGATTGGGTGGAGGAGGGGAAACTGCAATAAAACACCCATCCTAATGAGCTGAAGTTTATACCCAGCATTTAAATGTCTCACCTGTAAATAGAGAATCTTGCTGGAAGACCTTCTTTGTTCCTAGGTGGCTTGGACTCAGAGATACCAAAATAGATTTAAATGCCTTTATGGGTGAAAATGAGCTTCACTGACAGTGAGCCGGTTGTGGCTTTTATATTTTGCTTTTCACTTAGCTGCAGTAGTAAAATGAAATTATTGAAGTGAATCTATGGAATTGCCTTAATTGCCTGCTCTCAATCAGTATTTTTAAGGAACTGCACTCTTAGCCTGTTTGTGTTTTAATGCAAGGCACACAGTGCAGCTTGTATACGCATATTGTTTAAAGGCTTTGAATGGCTTGCCTGTCTGGTTCATTTTAATAGATTCCAGCCTTTTTCCATGACATCATCATTCTAACAGACTTCCTACAAAATATGAACAGCTGCTGTGTATTTTTTTCCCTGTGTTTAATATAAAAACCGTAGCAGCTTTTCCATTCTCTACAAATGACAGCAACAGGCTTGTCTTATGTAAAACGAAATTGGGGGGGAGGGAAAGCCAAAGGAAGGAGCTGTGATGCTATTAACAGGCCAGTAAGGCAACAGGTCCCCAAGCAGGAGTTGTTTCATGATGCAATAAGGGATTACTTATGCTGCTGTCATACTGTTCAAAGGTTGGTCCTGTTTCTTTTCCTCTCTCCTCCTTTCTCCTGAACTAAACTGTGCATCATTAGATGATGAAAACAGTATTGTACTTTTTGTTCCTGGCTCAGATGTCCATTTGCATGAGGAATTTTATTGGGGGAAAAAAAAATTCCCTGGTATCATTCTTATATAGACTGTGCATAGAAGTTTTAAAGTTGCTTTCAGTTACAGAACCACAGAAAACATCTGGTTGAAAGAGACCTCAAAGCTCATCCAGTCCAACCTTCAACCCAGTTTAGGGTCAATGCTGAACCATGTCCCTAAGCACCAGCTCCACAGGCTGCTTGAACACCTCTAGGGATGGGGACTCCAGCACTGCCCTGCCATTCCAATGTTTGAGGGCCCTCTCTGGGAAGAAATATTTCCTAGCATCCAGCCTGAACCTCCCCCTGTGCAGCTTGAAACCATTTCCTCTGCTCCTATTGCTTGCCACCAAGGAGCAGAGGCTGCCCCCTCCTCCCAGTTCAGGTCAAAGATACTTGCTTCATTGTTTCTCTGCCCATCTTGGCATTCAGGGGTCATTTACAAGCTGCTTTACATGGAGCCTGGAGCGTTAAATAGAACTGGGCATTCATCAATCTTCTTGTTACACCTAATTTTCCATCTTGCTCCATCTGTAAATAGCTGAAAGATGTCAAAGAACGAAGTAGGCTTTTGGATGGTTTTATGTGGAGTATCTCCACTGGAGTTTTAGTATCTTCAGGTGACCTGTGCAAAGGAACCAGGAAGTGTTGGTATGGTTTTTTTCAACCATATCTTCATTTGATTTAACAAAAATAGCAGATCCTGTCCTTTATTTAGCTCCAGGTAGAAGCATGCAATGCTGTGCAGGATAGCAAGGTGGCTGTAGCTTTACTCCTGCCATCCAGCAAGCCAAGAGTTAACAGCCAACTCAGGTCTCACCTGAATGCTCCAGCTGGAGTAAGGGAACAACACTGATTGTTGATGGAGCAACTCCTGCATAAAGAAACCTGCAAAACCCACTTTAAAGTCCTGTGATGGTTTGAGGCTAATTGGAATATTTTAATGGGAAAAAAAACAGATTATAGGCTGTGAAAAGCAAACAATGGTGATGTCTGCTTCTCTCATAGGCTTGCTGAGACATATAAAAACAAGGACACAAATATAGAGAAGGCAGTCTCTCTCTCTGGGAGCTGCTGTGTCTTCTGGCTTTCTGCTGTATAACCCAGCTAACCACTGCTGCTAACTCCCCTTGCCCATCCTCCAAACTCACCTTGCATGTAAGACAGACCCTGGAGTAAGGTAAAGGGGTGGAAAGAAGGTGGAAGGGGGGTTGGGAGCCCCTCCTGGGGACTCTGATTTCTGGGAGGGGAATTGTGTTTCTGTATTACCTTTAACTTGTGTATTTCTGTAACTATTCCTGTCTATTGTGTCTATCTCTGCTTGTACATTGTGCTGAGCTGTAAATAGAGCTTCAGTCCTTAACTTCCATCTGGCTGAGTCTAGTTTGGGTGATTTTCATAGTATGGGGGGGCAGGTAACTCCCAAAGCATTACAAGTCCTCCTTCCCATTAGCTTGGGAGGGGGCATTGATTAATGATTTGTCAACCAAGGCTCAGCATCAGCCAAACTTCTTCTCATCTGCGTTCCTCTGCAATTCTTCTCAGGCTTGGTAGCTGTCTGGAGAATCCAAAATTGAGCTGGATTGGATTATTAGGGAAATCCCCAGCCTATGGATTTCAGCATGTGATTCCAGTAATGCATGGGCTGTGCTGTCCCCAGTGTTGTCTGATTCTGCTGTGCTCAGCACTACTGATGCATGTGTGGTCCATATGTGTGCTGAGTATGAGTCTCACTGGTCTCAGCTGCAGTGGAGAGCTCAAGAGCCAGTTTTGAGTTGTTTGGTGTCCAGCCCAGCAGGCTCCAGCCCTGCACCAGCTTGTGTGGGAATTGTGGCCAGTATGACTGGAACCTGGCTGACTTAGAGACCCAAGCCTTAAATGTAGTGTGGATATAAGATGACTTACTGTCAATCAATGCTGCGCTCTCAGTCCTGTGTCTTTTGGGCTGTTTTCTCCCTTCATCTGAAAATAAGATTCCCTTGTATTGTCTCCTGTGTGGGGAAGAAATACAGCATCTAAGTACCTCTCTTCTAGGTGAGACAGGGAGATGGTTTATGCCCCAGGTTGGTTACTGTGTGCTGATTGAAAAAGACTAAAATAAAATCAATACTAACCTTGCAATGAAGAGCTAGATAAGAACAGGGCTAAATTGTTCCTGTCTGTGGTGTTCATCAATGGTGCCCCTTCAGTGACTACAAATAGAGAAGTAATTTCATGAAAGGACTAACTAATGCCTCTGGCACTTATCAGTTACAAGCCCATCTTCATCTGTTAGGAACTTCATGAAAGACTGCTTAGCCTGTTCTCCATTCCCATCCTAAAGCAGACTTGAAAGCACATAATACAGAATCATAGAATGGTAAGGTTGGAAGGGACCTCAAGGATCATCTAGTTCCAAACCCCTGCCGTAGGCAGGGACACCTCCCACTAGCACAGGTCACTCAAAGCCTCCTCCAACCTGGCCTTGAACACCTCCAGGGAGGGAGCAGAAACAACCTCCCTGGGCAACCTGTGCCAGTGCCTCACCACCCTCACTGCAAACAGCTTCCTCCTAACATCCAGTCTAAATCTCCCCTCTGCCAGTTCAAACCCATTGTCCCTTGTCCTGTCATTGCAAGACCTTGTCAATAGTCCCTCCCCAGCCTTCCTGTAGCCCCCTTCAGATAGTGGAAGGCTACTCTAAGGTCTCCTGGAAGCCTTCTCTTCTCCAGGCTGCAGAGCCCCAACTCTCTCAGCCTGTCCTCATAGCAGAGTGATATTAATGCAAACTCTGCCCAGATGTGGCAGGACACATGAAAATTATCCTCTGTTAACCATGGAAGGCCTAAACCAATGTGTTCTGACCCTGTGCTGTCACTGGGGAGGCCTCACCTGGAGCACTCTGTGCAGCTCTGGGACCCTTACTGCAAGAGAGAGATTGAGGGGCTGGAGCAGGACCAGAGGAGAATGACAAGACTGGGGAGGGGGCTGGAGGGGAAAGCTGCTGAGGAGAGGCTGAGGGAGCTGGGAGTGTGCAGCTGGAGAAGAGGAGACTCAGGGGGGACCTTAGCACACTCTGCAGCTACCTGAAAGGAAGTTGTAGTCAGATGGGGGTCAGGCAACCTGTGACAGGATGAGAGGGCATGGCCTGAAGCTGTGCCAGGGGAGAGTTAGGTTGGATGTTAGGAAGCACTTTCTGATGGAAAGGGGAATTAGACACTGGGATGGTGTGGTGGAGGTGGTGGAGTGCCCATCCCTGGAGGTGTTGAGGGAAAGCTTGGATGTGGCTCTCAGTGCCATGGTCTGATGGATGTGGTGGTGTTAGGCCATAGGCTGGACTGCATGATCTCAGAGGTCTGTTCAAGCCTCAATAATTCTGTGATTCTGTGGTAATGTGACTGATGCCTACCCAAAAAACCAACCCCAAAACCTAGGGTTATTCCTTTGAGTATTTGATATCTTGTGGTACCCAGTACCTAATTGCCAATGTCCACACTGAGTAGAAGGACACTTCCAAGCCACACATCCCCATTCCCCTTGGAGGGTCAGCACATGATAGGATGCTACAGGTAACAAACCCCCACTAAATGATTCCTGAAAATAATTCCTTTGGTCACCTTCTTTTTGAAATGAGTGTAATGAGTCTGAAGTGCAGTGGAATAAACTGTGTTGCATTTTCACTCACTTTTCACAGGTAATCAGAAAGCAAAAGTGCAGAAACAAGAAGTTATATGGAAAGTGTTTTGAGACTCTAGTTCTTATTATGCCACTTATGCTTTGAGAAAGGTGTCTTTCTCATTACCCTAAAAGAAGCTGTAGGGACTTGTTCTGATTTTAGCTTACTGGTTTTTGTTTCTTTGGGGTTTTGGGGGGGTTTTGTTTTGGTTTTGGTTTAGTTTTTTAATGTTAAAGCATGCAGAAACCAATTTGCTTCCTTCCTGCAGCCCCCACATCATTTTAGAAATTATGGCATTGCATTTCTAGTCAGTCTGGCACATATCAGGTGTGCAAACAGGCTGTGGATTGTTTTATTGGTTCAAGTAAATAAACTTCGCAAAAACGTTTTTCTATTTCCTACTCTTCACAAAGTTTCCAGAGATTGATACTTGCATAAATATAGAATCACAGAATTGTCAGGGCTGGAAGGGACCTCAAGGATCATCCAACTCCATTCCTTCTGCCATGGGTTGGAACTAACCTGACCTTACACTAGATCAGGTTGCGCAGAGCCACATCCAACCTGGCCTTAAAAACTTCCAGGGATGAGGCTTCCACCACCTCCCTGGGCAGTCTGTTCCAGTGTCTCATCGCCCTCATGGTGAAGAACTTCTTCCTAACATCCACTCTGAATCTGCCCACTTCTAGTTTTGTTCCATTCCCCGCAGTCCCATCACTACCTGACACCCTAAAAAGTCCCTCCCCAGCATTCTTGTAGCCCCCTTCAGATACTGGAAGGCCACAAGAAGGTCTCCTCAGAGCCTCCTCTTCTCCAGACTGAGCAACCCCAACTCTCTCAGCCTGTCCTCATAGCAGAGCAGCTCCAGCCCTCTGATCATCTTTGTGGCCCTTCTCTGGACACCTTCCAGCACCTCCAGATCTTTCCTGTAATAGGTACTCCAGAACTAGACACAGTGCTCCAGGTGGGGTCTCACCAGAGCATTGTAGAGGGTCAGAATCCCCTCCCTGGCCCTGCTGCCCACACTTCTCTTGATGCAGCCCAGGATACTATTTGCTCTCTGGACTGCAAGTGCACACTGCTGGCTTACGTTGAGCTTCTCATCCACCAGCACCCCCAAGCTGCTTTTCTTCAGAGAAGTTTTGTGGATGTCTCTTGAAAATAACTTGATCTCACTAGTTCTGTTTAAAAATCCCTTATAAGGATTGTTTTCCTGTTCCTTCAGTAGATACTTGATAATCTGCACTCTCCTGGTGTTTCCTAATGCTGTGCTACATGTCATACTTGGTGGTTATTCTGATGGCTGATGTGAATGCTAATGGGGGCTTGGGGTTATTTTAGGGGTGGAGGTAGAGAGGGATTTTTTTTTTTTTT
>WBNM01016677.1:1711-13240 GCA_013399055.1 Ramphastos sulfuratus | reverse complement strand
AGGGCTGGGAGTCAAGAAGGAGGGGACAAACTCTTCTCAGTTGCACCCTGGGATGGAATGGGTATAAACTGCAGCACAGAAAGTTGTACCTCAATATGAAGAAGAACTTCTATACTGTAGGAGCGACAAAGCCCTGGCACAGGCTGCCCAGAGAGGTTGTGGAGTCTCCTTCTCTGGAGCCTTTCCAGCCCTGTCTGGATGTGTTCTTGTGTGACATGTGCTAGATTCTCTGGTCCTGCTCTGACAGGGGGGTAGACTTGATGATCTGTGGAGGTCCCTTCCAACCCCTAACAGCCTGTGGTCCTCTGATCAACTTGATGCTGCCCCATGTTGGCAATAAGTTTAATTTATAAGCTGTCACCTTTGAAAACAGTAGCCTGTTAAATTAAATGTAGAAGTCTGTGGTGCAAACTGTCAGTGCAATCAAAGTGTAATGGCATTGCTGTTGTAGCCATGGTATTCAAAGTGGGGCAGGGTGTGCAGGGAAATGTAATATGTTTTATGAACCAGCATAGTTGGGCAAAAACAGATCCTTCCAGACAAACAAACCCTTCTTCAGGTCTGTGCAGAAAAGGCTTTCTCTGCCCAAAAGCTCATCTGTTTTTTCCAGCTGTATCAATTGGTCTCATAAAAGATATTACCTCTGCCTGCAAACTTTGCCCAACTGCAAGATCAGCATTGCTGTTGGCAGCTTTAACAGAAAGCCAGCAGTACCGTGGGCATGGGAGTTTTACCACAGTTTGTATGCCATGCAGCATCACAGAGTGTTAGAAGTTGGAAGGGACCTCCAGAGATCATCCAGTCCACCCTCCCTGCCAAAGCAGCATCACCCAGGGTAGTCTGCACAGGAATGCATCCAGGTGGGGTTTGAAAGTGTCCAGAGAAGGAGACTCCACAACCTCTCTGGGCAGCCTGCTCCAGGGCTCTGTCAGTAAGGAAGTTTCTCCTCATGTTGAGGTGAAACCTTCCATGTTCAAATCTGTGTCCATTGTTCCTTGGCTTACTGCTGCAGACCACTGAAAAGAGCTTGGTCCCCTCCACTTGACACCCACCCCTCAGATATTGATAGACATTGCTCAGATCCCCTCTCAGCCTTCTCTTCTCCAGACTAAACACCCCCAGGGCTCTCAGCCTCTCTCCATAGGGCAGATGCTCAGGTCCCCTAAACATCCTCGTGGCTCTCTGTGGGACTCTCTCCAGCGTGTCCCTGTCTCTCTTGAACTGGAGAGCCCAAAACTAGACACAGTACTCCAGGTGTGGTTTCACTAGCGCAGAGTAGAGGGGGAGAAGAACCTCCCCAGCCCCGCTGGACACACTCTTCTTGGTGCACCTCAGGATGCCACTGACCCCCTTGGCCACAAGGGCACATTGCTGGCCCATGCAGAGCTTGCTATCCACTAGGACTCCAAGGTCTTTCTCTGTGGAACTGCTCATGCTCATGCTTTAGCTGCTCTGAACTCCTCAGCCATGGGGCAGAAAGGAAGAATAAGTTCAAAGATGACTCTGTAGACACAAAGTGACGTTGCTCATCCAATAGTTTTTTTATTGCTTTCCTTAGCTTTAACTTAAATTTTTGATGAATAGAAAAATTTGCCTTCTATGGAGTCTGATTTTTCTCCCCACTACAGAGATGTTGGTCTGTATCTCCCATTAATGCTGATCTTCCCTGCTTGGTACACTGGACTGCTTATGGAAGGAAAACTTGTTCCCTAGGCATTGCTCTGCCCTTCTGATGATGTTTAGGTCTGGAGCAATGATACTTGCTCATAACTCTCTCGCCTAGAGTTAGAAAGGGCTTTCCTTGCAGAAAATAGAAGACAAAACTGTTTGGTGTGTTCGTGGAAAGTGGGTCTGAAGAGGTCTGTGGTAATGTGAAAACAAAAGGAGCAGTGTTCCCAGCTAGAGGGCCAAGCATCTTGGAGTCAAATGTGGAAAATGTTTATAGTGTTGTATAGTTTTATAGCTGCAAACTGAAGGAGAACAGTTTATTGAATGACTTTTGGGGACTAGGTTTTGTACCAGTGTTCGAATAGTAGGTCTAGAAAGCTTCTCTTTACTGTAAGATGGGAGCAAGGGATCTCTGAACAGTACTCAGCTTTCTCATACAGTGCATAAGGACAGATGCTGTTTTCAGACTCATTGAGGAGCCTAAATTCACTGTGGAGAGTTGGGTTGCAATGCTGAGAGGCTGTGTGGATGCCCATGAGCATAGAGATTACTTGGCTCTGGGTACTGCTAAGTTCTCCTATGGGGACACCAAAAACAGTATTTGTGGAGCTGCTGCCTTTCCACTCCTCCACTCCAAAGACACTTCATATAAGTGCCACTTACTTGGGTTTGGTTTTTAGCTGACATTCTGTAGTTGTGTTTTGCTCTGGCATTTCTTGGTGTGGTGGGCAGTAATGCTTGCAGAGCAGTCCCTTCTGTGCTGACCAGACCATGCTTGATAACTGTAGCCCTTGTACCCTCCTTGCTGGAAATTATCTCTTCTCAAACAAAAGTTCTTATTAAAACAGCAAGGGTTAGAGGCAAGCTCATCAGTGCCATTTATTTAATTATCTTTAGTGTCTTCACTGCTTTTATAGTGCTATACTAAAGCCAGCTGCTGCAGCAAGAGAACAAATAGTTCTCTCTGCACAGTGCAGAATGAGGTGCGAATGAGCTGTCCTTTCACTTCAAGGAGCTGGACCAGAGAGCCAGGCTGAAGCCACGACCTGAAAAATGTGGCCTGTGCCTAAGTGCCAGCATGAAAAATAGGTGGGCTGTCATTATCTCTAGTGTTTGTAGGCAGCAACTTGGATTTGTAGGTGAAAAAGAGAAAAGATGTTTCTGTGTTAAACCTACATGTAGACAAAAAATGAGCATGTGTGGGTGTGGAGGAGGAAAAGGCAGAAGTGTGTTTTGTCAAACACTGCTTTCATGCAAAGTATTGTCTCTCTTACCCTTCTACCTCCAGAAGAAAAATACATTCCTTCTCTGGTCTCAGTCAGTGTGAGCTAGACCACTCTTACTGTAGATCTCTAAGTATCTTGGAAGCCTTTAGCCCCAACACCTTTCTGCATAATCCTTCCAAAACCCATCGATTTTTTGAGTCCTGCTCAGTTTCCTAAGTTATAGGCATAAGTTATATGCACTGTGTTTTCTACCTTCCTCCTCCTGAAGTACCAGGATTTCTTTGGCTGTGCTGTTGTAGGGCTATGATGCATGCTAGAGTGTCATCATCATGCTATCAGCTTCCAGGTAGGATGTGATAAACTGACCTGAAAAGAGCCTAAACTTGTAGCTAACTCTGTAGCAAAGGAGGTGAGAGATGTGCATTCTGCTTTGAATTCTGCGATGTTTTCACTGCTGCTTCCCTGCTGCTTTCTGCACCATCCTCACAGGCAGCCTTTTCCTGACGCTTCCACTGCATCTTGCATGGTTCTTAAGAGCAGCCATGACCTGCTGCAGCTTGGCACACATCTTTGCAAGCTTAAGAGGTATCCAAAAGCTGTTGACTTGCTTGCAGAGAAGAGAAGCCAGCTGTGATGTTTAGTGCGCGTTCATATTTGGAAGATCATTTTGCAGCCAAAAGGGACACATTTTGACCTTTAAGTCAGTGTGTGGACAGATTGTTTTCAAGCTTCCATTAAAGCATCTGTTGGGGCACAAGTAACAATGCAAACATAGTGCCAAAATTGTTTAGGATCTGAAATACAAATATATTTGGTGACATGCCAAAACATAAAGTGTAAGTCTGGCATAAACAAACAACTACCTGAAAGGAGGTTGTGGAGAGGTTTGTGCTGGTCTCTTCTCACATGATAGAACAGGAGGAAACAGCCTCAATCTGCAACAGGGCAGGTTTAGACTGGACATTAGGAAGAATTCTTTCCCAGCAAGGCTCATAAGGCATTGGAATGAGCTGCCCAGGGAGGTGGTGGAGTCACCAATCCTGGATACATAGAATCATAGAATGGTAAGGTTGGAAGGGACATCAAGAATCATCTAGTTCCCACCCCCTGCCATAGGCAGGGACACCTCCCACTAGCACAGGTCACTCAAGGCCTCGTCCAACCTGGTTGTGGAGTCTCCCTCTCTGGAGATATTTAAAACCTCCCTGGTTGTGTTCCTGTGTGATCTGTTCTAGGTGATCCTGCTATGGCAGGGGGGTTGGACTGGATGAGCTTTGGAGGTAAGAAAAAGACAAAAAGGTAGAGTTAATTAAAAAAAAAAAAAAAAAAGTCTCCCTGCATTTATTCCTTAGCAAAAGAAGAAAATAAATTCTATTTTCCCAGAAAATATAGTTGAATTATATATATTTTCCAGGGTATTTTAATTTAGAATTTTGCATATTTGTAGGCTGGTTTAGGTTTTTTAACTGCTTNGGATGACTTTTGGAGGTCCCTTTCCAATCCAGACCGCTCTGCGATTCTATGAGCAACCTTTGCATTTCTTATTTGGGGTGATGGTTTTTTAACCTACAAGACACCACACAGCCATGCTTTCCCAGGCTTGTCAGCTTCCCAGATAGCTGGACAAAAATTTGCTTGCCTTGTCTTAATGAGCAAATGCTTACAGTTAATCAGCTTTTAATCAGTTCTGTAGTTACAGGGAGAGAGACATGGTTGATGGTTGTATTTTATGCCCTCAGAGGATGTAATTGGCTCTCTTGCCACAAATTGTGCATTCTTGCTGTGTAGTCATAGAATCAGTTTGCAACTACATGGAGCAGGGTTCAGTAGAGGCTTTCCTCTTTCTGTATTTTCAGTTACTTGCCAGTGAATAAAGGTTTTGGAAATGATACAGGCATAAAGCAGGGAAGTTTAAAATTGTTTGTTAAAGGAAATAGATGGAGCACCTCTCCTGTGAGGACAGGCTGAATGAGTTGGGGTTGCTTAGTCTGGAGAAGGCTCTGAGGAGACCTTACTGTGCCCTTCCAGTGTCTGAAGGGGACTACAAGAAAGCTGGGGAGGGAATTTTTAGGGTGTCAGGTAGTGACAGCACTGGGGAGAATGGATCCAAGCTAGTGGATTCAGACTGGATGTGAGGAAGAAGTTGTTCACCATGAAAGTGGTGAGACCCTGGAATAGGTTTCCCAGGGAGGTGGTGGAAGCTTCATCCCTGAAAGTATTTAAGGCCAGGCTGAATGCAGCTCTGAGCAACCTGATCTAGTGTGAGGTGTCCCTGCCCATTGCAGGAGGGGTTGGAGCTGGATGATCCTTGGAGTCCTTTTCAACCCTGACAATTCTGTGAGTCTATGAAATATATGACCAATTTCAGACTTGAACCACAATGCTGCAAAGCATGGAAGCTTAAAGACTGTGAGCAGACTTTCATTGATTAGAGTACTGTTTGTGCATTCCTAGTGTGATTTCTTAGAAGAGTAATTGAAATGGCAGCAAAGTGATTTCCATTTTTGCCAGTGCAGCCTTTGGAGTGTTTAATCAGTTACTTTCTCAAGTTGTGTACGTTTCTGAATCATCTTTGGCTTCACATAAGTGGTGGTGGTTGTTTGACTTGAAATAATTCTTCTGGATGGGAGGGTTTGAGAATCCAAAGGAAGGAGTGGTATTGTAATAGAAAGCTGATTTGAAGCCTAATTCAAAACTGTGATGGTTCTTCATCTCTGATTTTCATGTAGTTTCTGTAAGTGGATTCATGTCTACTTATGAAGTCAGTCAAGGAGTCCCAGGTGAGGCTTCTTATCTCAGACCCCATTCAGATTTCATCTCCAGGGTAGACCAGATGTGCCCCATCTTCCTCCTGCATTTGGTATTTTGACTTTTCAGAGGAAGGAAGCCTGACAGCACAGAAGGATCAAAACTCAACATGAAGGCTTGGTGCTGTTGACATGATTTATCACAAGGTAATACAAGAAGTTGGTGTTGGCCTAGTGTAAACTCTCTGCACTTCTACAGCTGTCATCAGTAGCAGTCAGTGTTAGATTTCTGCTGGTGTAACCAAGGACAACATCTGTCCCAGTGTCACTAAATCTTAAATCAGGAGGCTGTGTTACATTAGGATACCTTGTGATGATGTTTAGATTATTGCATTCATTGTTTGAAGAAAAGGAAGGTGCATGTGCAAAATATAGCTGAAGAAATGAGCATATCAAATTGTGATGATTAAATCATCAAAGCTTCCACATATGCTTGAGAGATGCCAGATAGTAGTCATTTATGCTGCTGGAAAACTAATTCTTATAGGATTGCAAGAAATAAATCAATTGCATTTATCTGAGAAACATTTAGGGAGTTGGTTTGCCTTTCCCATAGAATCATAGAATGGTAAGGTTGGAAGGGACCTCAAGGATCATCTAGTTCCAACCCCCTGCCATAGGCAGGGACACCTCCCACTAGTACAGGTCACTCAAGGCCTCATCCAACCTGGCCTTGAACACCTCCAGGGAGGGAGCAGCCACAACCTCCCTGGCCAACCTGTGCCAGTGCCTCAACACTCTCACTGCAAACAACTTCCTCCTAACATCCAGTCTAAATCTCCCCTCTGCCAGTTCAAACCCATTGCCCCCCATCCTGTCACTGCAAGATCTTGTAAATACTCCCACCCCAGCCTGCCTGTAGGCCCCCTTCAGATACTGGAAGGCTACTATAAGGGCATTGGAGTCTTATTTCTTTATTCTATATTTCTCCTCCAAAGAACTCATCTTGTTGCTGTCATACACATGTTTGCAGTATGTATTTTAGAAGGGATCTGACTCTAATCCAAATATCTAGTCTGATGCAAAGAAGCCCAATTCACTGCATGTCATTAGCTCTGTTTTCATTCTACCATGAGTAGTGTAGCTGTCCAGCAACTTGTGTCCAGCTGTGAGTGGAGATGTGCAGCTGTCCAGGGAAGTCTAACATCAGAAATAAAGTGAAGCACCTATGAGAAGGGCATTTGTAGATGAGTAGCATCACTCACACTACTGTTGGAAAGGAGGCATTGGCACATTTGTGTCACTAATCTAATTGTGAAGTTAAAAAATAATTGCATGTATAAACTAATGTATGCAGTTTCTTCACTTACCTTTTGTTGTTTGGGTTTTAAGCAAGCTTGGAAAATGAAGATGTGATGGACTGTGTTGTTTGTAATGTTCAGTTAACTTGTGCTCATTTGTGCTGCAGTGACACTACCATGAAAAGCCATAAAGGAACAGATAACTCTTCAACTTCTGTTCTTGTAACAGGCTCACAGGATGTTAGGGGTTGGAAGGGACCTCTGGAGATCTTCCAGTCCAACCCCCCTGCCACAGCAGGACCAGAGAATCTAGCACAGGTCACACAGAACACATCCAGATAGAGCTGGAAAGGCTCCAGAGAAGGAGACTCCACAACCTCTCTGGGCAGCCTGTGCCAGGCCTCTCTCACCCTTACACTCAACAAGTTCTTCCTCATGCTGAGCTGCAACTTCCTGTGCTGCAGTTTCCATCCCTTGCCCCTTGTCCTATGGCAGGGCACAAGTGAGCAGAGCCTGTCCCTGTGCCTTCCTTCCTGACCCCCAGGCCTCAGCTCTTGACAGACATTGCTCAGATCCCCTCTGTGCCTTCTCCTCTGCAGACTAAGCAGCCCCAGGGCTCTCAGCCTCTCCTCATCAGGCAGTGCTCCCTTCAGCATCCTGTAAGCCCTCTGTTGGACTCTCTGCAGCAGATCCCTGTCCCTCTTGAACTGGGGAACCCAGAACTGGATGCAACATTCCAGGTGGGGCCCTTCAGAAATTCCTACAGATGCTGTTGTACTGGGCTTGAGTACAAGCTCAGAGTAAGGCTTTCTTCAGAAGCATTTTAGACCCTTCTGAATATCCTAATATATTAGGAATTTTATAATACATTAATAAGGTACTACTTATATGTGGTATAGTTGATTTTATCATGGGAATGGACCCCTTAAGTATTAGCTATGGTATAAGTATTGTTTTTTCTTATTGGCAATCATGCAAATAAATTATCTCCTAAGTGCTGTGCATGGTTGGGGCTTTTAACATTTTTTCCCCATATGTTTTTTTTTAATATTTCTCTTTCTGCCCAGTTAATCACTTCCTCCTGTACAATATGCTTCAAATCTACATCTTAATTGTGTGGAATTCTTTTAAGCAATTTAAATTGTGATCGTTTTCCTCCTTCTAGTCATTAAGGGACAGTTGTCTAGCACACAGTTAATTAAGTGTGCTCTTAAAAGCAGTGCATTAATTATGAGTGATTCAGTGAGTAGCTGAAAAGATGTAAATAGACCTGCAGAGTAAAATAGCTTTTCCATGGGGATATATTCTTCTTTTAAATGAAATTAGGCTTGATTTAAAACTAAAGGGAGTGAAAATAGGGTANCTGCTCCCTCCCTGGAATTGTTCAAGGCAAGGTTGGATGAGGCCTTGAGTGACCTGTTCTAGTGGGAGGTGTCCCTGCCGATGGCAGGGGGTTGGAACTGGATGAGCTTTGAAGTCCCTTCCAACCTTACCATTCTATGATTCTATAAAATTGCCTTTGTATGGCTTTTGCCCTGAAAACTTGCTGGGGCTTTGTAGTGACGTCGTCTCTTCAGCTCATTTGTTGTAATTCATAGACTCACAGACTCACAGAATTGTTGGGGTTCAAAGGAACCTCAAGGATCATCCAGCTCCAACAGCCCTGCCATGGGCAGGGACATCTCACACTAGATCAGGTTGCTCAGAGCCGCATCCAGCCTGGCCTTAAATACTTCCAGGGCTGAGGCTTCCACCACCTCCCTGAGCAAGGTGTTCCAGGGTCGCAGCACTCTCATGGTGAACAACTTCTTCCTAACATCCAGTATGAATCTACCCTCCACTAGCTTGGATCCATTCTCCCCAGTCTTGTCACTACCTGACACCCTTTTTAAAAAAACCTTCCCCAGCTTTCTTTGAGCCCCCTTCAGATACTGGAAGGCTACAATAAGGTCTCCTCAGAGCCTTCTCTTCTGCAGATGGAACAAGCCCAACTCACTCAGCCCGTCCTCATAGGAGAGGTGCTCCATCTATTTCCTTTAACAAACAATTTAAAACTTCCCTCCTTTATGCCTGTATCATAGAATCATAGAATGGTAAGGTTGGAAGGGACCTCAAGGATCATCTAGTTCCAACCCCCTGCCATAGGCAGGGACACCTCCCACTAGTACAGGTCACTCAAGGCCTCATCTAACCTGGCCTTGAACACCTCCAGGGAGGGAGCAGCCACAACCTCCCTTGGCAACCTGTGCCAGTGCCTCACCGCCCTCAATGTAAAGAACTTCCTCCTGACATTTCCAAAACCTTTATTCACTGGCAAGTAACTGGAAATACAGAAAGGCTATTCTGAACCGTGCTCCATGTAGGGCCACACTTACTCCCTGGCAGAGCCAGGGCTGCCCTTTTTTGTCCAGGGAAGAGGAACCAAATCACACTGTAAAGCTACACTGAGATAGTTGGACTTGATGATCTTTGAGGTCTCTTCCAACCTTGGTGATACTGTGATAATTACAACTGACCTCAATGCGTTTCTTGAAGACTTCCAGATCATTTGTAGAGTCTATGAGTAGCCTGCCCTGCACTAGACTTCTGTTCAAGGAGCAGTGATTTCAATTGATGCAGAGTCTGTTGGCTGTGCTGCACCCAACAGAAAGCCGAAACCACATTCCCCAAGTCACCTGCTGTGTGATGTCTTTATGGTTTTTAATGGCCTTCTCTTCACAAGTTCCGTTACAGTATTGCTTCAGTTGAAAAGAACAAATAGACTATTTATTAAGTGTGCAGTCAATAGCATTTCAGCTAATAAGAAGTAAGCACTTAAAGTAATCTGTCAACAGTAAAGGGGTTTTTTTGGTGGTTTTGTTTGGGTTTTTTTGGAGTCATGTATGATCTTCCTGTCTGCTCCCTGGAGTCCCAAGTATTTATTACTTGCAAACAAAGACCCTTAGAGTCAAAGGTAAGCAATGGTGTGCTGAAAGAGCAGGAGTATTCCCATAAACAGGAATATGGCACAGAGCTGTTAGTAATGGGCCTCTGGCAAGGCCCACTGTACATTCAGGCTTTCCACCCCATCCTTTCTGTATTGGCTTGAGGAATTTTTCCCCCCCACCCCCACCCCATCCTCCCAACTGGAATTTACCAGCCCAGCTCAGACGGCTTGGAAGTAAGCTAAAGCTCTATTTACAGCAAAGCTAAGTTTGCAAGCATATAAAGACACAATCTATTTATAGGTATTTAGAGTTATATACAGTTGAGTAATAATGCAGAAATCCAAACTTCCCTCCCAGACAACAAAAAGAAGCCCAGAAGGGGCCCAGTGCCTCCCTCTCTCTCTCTCTCTCCCCTAGACAGAAAGCAACAAGCAAGGGTAATGTGTTATCTAGTCAGCCAAGGTTAGTGGAAGATACTGGGGTGAGAGGAGAAAGTGCTCAGAAGCAAAGAGGGACAAACTGTTTATACTTTGGCTTTTTATCCCTTTTAGCAAACCAGTGAATGATAACAGACTTTATCATCATTTTCTTTTTACAACCAATGATCTAATTTCTCTTACTGGGATATTCCAATGAGCCTTAAGCCATCTATGTTCAGCTAAGGCAGTTCCCTCTGGCCACGCTGACAGAGAGTGAATTGCTGCCTCATCCTCTGGTTTCCCTGTGTTCATTAGTCTGTGCGGAACGCAGCGCTCTGGCCTGTTTGTGATAGCCAGATACCTGTGTCATAGTTTTAAGGGCAGGCAGAAATAAAATGGTTTTACTCTCAAAGGAAGTAAAATAAAGAGGCTCTGACTGAATTGGAGAGGAATATGGAAAATTGTATCGAAAGATGCACAGGAAAATATAGAATACATGAATCCTTAACGTGTACTGGGCTGCAGCAAGAGCAGTGTGGGCAGCAGGGCAAGAGAGGGGATTCTGTCCCTTTGCTCTGCTCTCTTCAGGCCCACCCTGGAGTACTGTGTGCAGTTCTGGAGCCCCCAACACAAGAAGGACATGGGAGTGTTGGAGCCAGTCCAGAGGAGGCCACGAAGATGCTGAGAGGGCTGCAGCAGCTCTGCTGTGAGGACAGGCTGAGAGAGTTGGGGCTCTGCAGCCTGGAGAAGAGACGGCTTCCAGGAGACCTTGGAGTGGCCTTCCAGGATCTGAAGGGGGCTACAGGAGGGCTAGGGAGGGACTGTTTACAAGGTCCTGTAATGACAGGATGAGGAAAAACAGTTTTAAACTGGCAGAGGGGAGATTTAAACTAGATGTAAAAGTAAAAGATTATAGCAGGCACTAAAATCCAAACTGTGCTCAGAAACCTGGAATTTTGCAACTATACACTGGTTAAAATAATGACAAATATTCCAAATATTCTGTGTATTTTGAAAGCATCTCTTTCTTTTCTCTTTGATTACATCAATTGTGATACAGAAAATAATGCCAAAGGCTCTGAAACCACAAAATAGCTTTAAAAAATCTGCTTTGAGGAGTCCTTGTAGTGGTCTACCAGTATCTGAAGACTCAGGGGTGACCTCATTGCTGTCTACAACTACCTGAAAGGAGGTTGTAGCCAGGTGGGGTTGGGCTCTTCTCCCAGGCAACCAGCAACAGA
>WBNM01016676.1:0-63090 GCA_013399055.1 Ramphastos sulfuratus | reverse complement strand
CTCTGTCCATGGCACTGACATCAGCAGCAGGTGCAGTTGTGAAGATCAAGCCACTTGCTGAAGTACCCACAAGAAGATCCAGGAGCAGGACTTCAAATACCCAGGGCCATGCTGCTAACTTGCCTGCAGCCCATCCCAGCCAGTGTTAGCTAGGAAGTGCACACATCTCTGCTTTCTTCTCAGAGTGATTTAATTTCCTTGGGATGAGCCTCTGACAAAACCTCTGTGTCCAGATATCCTCTTGGGAATAGGAGCTTCGGATCCAGGTTCTGATCTCAGCTTTGTGATTCAGGCCTCTGCTGCTCCCTGCTTGGGACAAAAGCAAGAGGCTGCTGGTTGTGCAAGAGGGCTGAAGGGTGTGGAAAGGCTGTGTGCTGTGAGGAGCCACAGCTCAGACCCTGCACAGGCCTCTGGGGCTGACTCACCACCCCTGCTCCTCGCTCTCCTGTGGCAGGGTGCAAACCCCAGCCTCTCAAAAGGTGGTGGAGGAGGACTTGGCCAAAAGCCAAAGCATGGAAAGGGGATGCTTGGTGCTGCTGGAGCCCTGGAGCCTGCTGCAAGCCTTGCACCAAAGGCTCTGAGATGCCCTCTGCGAGACTGCAGGCACTGCTAGAAGCCCTGGTTAGCAGTCTCTGCCATTCCTGACTTCTGTTGGGGTCTGCTGGGTTGGTGCTGGAAGAGAGAATCCCAGAATGGCAGGTTGGAAGGGCTCCCAGGGACCATCTGGTCCAACCTTTCTAGGTAACAGCTGAGTTGCAACGAGCTGGCCCAGCAGCCTGGCAAGCTGAGACTGAAAACTCCAGTGCAGAGGAATCCTCTGCTTCCCTTGGGAAATGATTCCAATGTCCAACTGTTCTCATGGGGAAACATTTTCTTCTGGAGTCCATTTGGAATCTGCCCAGCACTAACTTGTCCCCATTCCCCCTTGTCTTTTCCACAGGACTCCTTGTAAAAAGGGAGTCTCCATCCTCCTGGCAGCCACCCTTTATGTACCGGAACACGGCGATAAGGTCTTCCCTCAGCCTTCTCTTCTCAAAGCTGAGCAAACCC
This sequence comes from Ramphastos sulfuratus, assembly GCA_013399055.1. Classification (NCBI taxonomy): domain Eukaryota; kingdom Metazoa; phylum Chordata; class Aves; order Piciformes; family Ramphastidae; genus Ramphastos; species Ramphastos sulfuratus. The sequence goes on along the minus strand of WBNM01016676.1, from coordinate 62,040 downwards.
AGCTCTAGGGTTAACTTTAGGGTTTGCAGAGAGGATCTAGTGCATTCACTGACTGATGTTGACAGGCAGAGATTATTAATCTGGCCCCACTAATGAGCTGCAGCAGGACCCGAGGCTGAATAGCGGAGCAATACTGCCTGCTTGGAGCAGAACCATTCTCACTCAGTAGAGAGGATACAGTGCTGATGGCTGCTCCTCAGCAGGAAGCTGTCCAGCTGCCCTCCAAGAGAGCAGTCTCTCTCCAGCTGAATGTCTTTGCTTGCGTGCCAGGAGTGCAGAAGTGCCTTGCCCAGGGCTCCCAGGATGACGCTGTGCAGCACGATGAGGTTGCAACATGATGCGGGTATGGTTTTGTTGCCTTGGAACTCATTACCAAGTTCCTGCCTCCAAGTGTAAGAAGGACATGAAAATGGCCTTTGGATGTCCCCACAAGGGATGATTCATTTTGAATGAGCCATGGTGCATAGAGCTGAGGACCTTTGCTGAAAACCAGCAAAGATGCAAGGTGCCAGCATTGCCTTGTGGCAATAAACAGCACAGGGAGACACGTTCAGAGTCTGAAGGCTCCTCTGTGAGCCCTGTCCTCTGCTGCCCTTGATGCCATGGCTAGAAGAAATAAGGAGAGGTCAATAAAGGAAGACTCCAAGGAACTTGCCATGGTGCAGCACAGCCTGCCTGAATCTTGGGTGTAAACAGTAAGGTGTAGTTTTTAGTGTCTTCAGAAAAGAAGCAACTGATTCATTGCCTGAACTTGTGCACTTCTTACTGCCAGCAAATCACACAGGTACTCAAAGAATGCCTGCAAAACCCAAACTTCTTTGCTTCTAATCCTTCTGCTTCAGATAAATGCTCTTCATTTGGAATTTCCATTGGAAAATGATTACCATAACGTTTGGCATTTCCTCTCAGGCTGGGTTGGGAAAAGAGCAGGACATGCACTGGCCTACTGGGAATGCCAAGCATTCCTTTCAGAAGGCACCAGGGGGAGAGTAAGACATGACACAGCATTTTTAACCAGTGACTTCATGAAGAAGTATCACAAAAGGCCAATAAAAAAGCGAATGACGAAAGTATTGCTGCGCTGGAGAGCTTTGGGCAGGGTCTTCCTGTCTGTTGTGCCCTACCTTGGTCTGTTAGTACCTGAAGGGGGACACAAGAAAAGCAGGAAGGGACTTTCTACAAGGGCTTGTAGTGACAAGATGATAGGGAATGGATTGAAGCTTGAGGAGGGCAGATTGAGATTGGAGTTTAGGAAGAAATTCCTTAGAGTGAGGGTGGGGAGACACTGGCACAGGTTGTGGATGTCCCCTCCCTGGAGGTGTTCAAGGCCAGGCTGGATGAGGCCTTGAGCCACCTGGGCTGGTGAGAGGTGTCCCTGCCCGTGGCAGGGGGCTGGAACTGGATGATCTTGATGGTCCCTTCCAATCCAACCCATTCTGTGAATCTATGGCAAGAGTGCTTAGGGAGAAACAAAGAGCACAGCATCTGTGCCACCCTGAAGCTGCATTTCAGTAGACAGCACTGCCAAAGCCAGTGGTAAACGAAACTCCACCTTGAAACTGAACGCAAAAAGCTGAGCAGCGAAACGAGGCTGCACAACTATACTCCAGAACTCACTCTTTGCCTTCCTGCACGACTCCATATCCCAAAACTCAAGCCTTATTACTACTTAAAGCTCTGTAGCTCTTCCCTTTGCCACACTTGTGCAGCGTACCCCAGAGGCTCCTTGTGAAAGGTGAGGAAGGTGACGTCTGAGTCTAGAATGCACATCCTGATCATTTTGCAATGTCAGCTGGAAGGAAGCACTTCTCAAACCCTGCTTTAGTAACCATATTCTCAGGAAAAACACTTGCAGCTTCCTCACGGAAGCACAAAGTTCAGCTCAAGGCCACCAAGACTGGCAGAACCTCAGTGAACATGGTGGAAGAGGACTTGGCCAAAGGCTGACGTANCTCCAGGTGGGGTCTGACAAGAGCAAAGGGGCAGAATCCCCTCCCTTGCCCTGCTGCCCACACTGCTCTTGATGAAAGAACTCATGAGAATAGTGGAGATTCGGAGTGGATATTGGGAAGAAGATGTTGGCAGTGAGGGTGGGGAGACACTGGCACAGGTTGCCCAGGGGGGGTGTGGATGCCCCCTGCCTGGAGGTGTTCAAGGCCAGGGTGGATGAGGCCTTGAGCCACCTGGGCTAGTGGGAGGTGTCCCTGCCTATGGTGGGGGGCTGGAACTGGATGATCTTTAAGGACCCTTCCAACTCAACCCACTCTATGAATCTCAGACAGGTCAAAGACTGAAGCATGAAACTAAAGCGAGGGCAGGGTGGGAATGGGAGGGGGAGAGTGAGGCTTTCAGAAGGTCAGGACACACCTTAGGAATTGCTAAAGCTAGAAACCCACTTGCAGCTCTAATCATGACAGTTCAAAGCAGCTCAGGCCCTCAGTGCTGGTGGTTTGGTGAAGATCAGAGTCACAGTCATACTGTACACAAACCACACAGAGATAGGATCTACCTCAGATGAAGATCAGTCTGGGTTGGAGGTCAGATTGTGAATGACTACTTTCAACTGTCAAGCCTCCTTTGAAGAGTTCAAGAACAGCTTCACCACTCCCCCCAAAGCTCCAGGGTGAATTGCAAACACTCCAGAAACTTAGAATGTGAGGAGACAGAGTTCAGAGTGCAACTACCAAGATGGTTAGGCACAGACTTACCCTGCTGAACAAATGCCACTTTTAATTTCAAGTTCACAAAAATCAAGAAACTTACATAAAAAAAAAAAAAGGAAGAGTTTGGTTCCCCTGCAAGCCATCACCTGCCAGAACAGTGTTACCAGTCAGCAAAGCTCTGTGCTGGAGGTGCTCCTTGAGGAGCAGGACTGGGTGTGAAGAGCCAGGATCTGGGGGGGTCTGTTCCTACCTCAGCTGATCTTTCTGACTTCTGCCCAGCATCTGTACCAGCCACAGGAGGAAGGGGGAATACCCAGGAGCAACTCAGCACAAAGCCTACTCTGTACCTGTTAATAGAGGAAACTGATCTCTGCCACAGCAACCATCCGCAAGGGACACAGCATGGAGCAGAGCAAGCACAACGCGTTAGCCTGCAGGAATTGATGCCATGTGCTCAGCAGGGCAGACATTTAACCTGTAAGGAAAGCAGCAGAAATTAATTCCTGGGCAGCAGCTACCTCCTGGGACACAAATCCAGGCTGGGTGGCAAATGGCTGAGAGCAGCCCTGAGGAAAAGGCCCTGGGGGTCTGGCTTGGTGAAAAGCTCAACATGAGGCTGCAGTGTGAGTGCAGCCCAGACAGCAACTGTGTGCTGGGCTGCAGCAAGAGCAGTGTGGGCAGCAGGGCAAGGGAGGGGATTCTGCCCCTTTGCTCTGCTCTCCTCAGATCCCACCTGCAGTCCTGTGTGCAGTTCTGGAGCCCCCAGCACAGGAAGGACATGGAACTGTTGGAGCCAGTCCAGAGGAGGCCACCAAGATGTTCAGAGGGCTGCAGCAGCTCCGCTCTGAGGACAGACTGAGTGCAGCCTGGAGAAGAGAAGGCTTCCAGGAGACCTTGGAGTAGCCTTCCAGGATCTGAAGGGGGCTACAGGAAGACTGGAGAGGGACTATTGACAAGGTCTTGTAATGACAGGACAAGGGGCAATGGGTTTGAACTGGCAGAGGGGAGATTGAAACTGGATGTTAGGAGGAAGTTGTTTGCAGTGAGGGTGGTGAGACACTGGCACAGGTTGCCCAGGGAGGTTGTGGAGCACAGAATCACAGAATGTGATCTTTGCCCAGGAAGGTCCTGGATGCACCTTCCCTGGAGGTGTTCAAGGCCAGCTTGGATGAGACTTTGAGTGACCTGTTTTAGTGGGAGGTGTCTCTGCCTATGGCAGGGGGTTGGAACTGTCTGAGCTCTGAGCTCCCTTCCAACCTAAACCATTCTATGATTCTATGACACCTCCTGTTTCTGCAGTGTCCAGCCAGCAGGACTGCCCCAGAAGCAGATTGTTTAGGATGTGTTTGTTCCAGTTTGGCCTCCAGTTTGGTGCTCACTCAGGAGTCTCTCCATTAGCTCCAGGGTCAGAGCTGTTTGTTTGTGGAGCTAAGAGCTCTGTGCTGATTTCATGTGATCAAACCTCCATGCAGGCTGCACAGTCCCAGGAGGACCCTGCTCCCACCCAGCAGGGATAACCAGCAGCTGCAGTTCCCTTCCTCTCCAGGTTCTTCTCTCTTACCCTTTGTTCTCTCAGGTGCATGCCTTGACCTCTAGTTCAAACTCATTTCTCCTCCACAGAGTTGAAACTTGGGAAATAAAAAATGCTTTGATGCTTTAGAATGCTTTGATGCTTTAGGTGAGTGGTTGGAGTGACAACCCCAAAGCCTTCTGCTGACCTCGACACTTCTCTGATTTACACTCAGGCATTTGGGGCCCATGCACCCTCTTTTGTCTCCTAGTTGCTGCTGTGTTCTGCATCACCTCACTGCCTGAGTTCAGGACCTTGTTCTCTTCAGAATTAGACCCAGTGCCAAAGTGTGACTCCTGATTTACACCAGTAGCTGCATGGTGAGAGCAGCAGTGCCCATGGAGCTCAGAGCTGCTCAGCCTGCCTTGCTCTGCAACAGGCTTCCTAGTGCAACAGCTCTGGGGAAAGTGACATTAGGTGATCCTCCTCCCTCCAGCAGAGAAAGGCTACCTAGAAATCAGACACTTACAGACTTGGCGCAGTTGAGGGGATAGAAACTTGCAAAGGGGAAGCCAGGGAGCAGGGGAGGGAGTGTAAGCAAGTGCTACTCCTGAGTACTTCCCTGAGTACCTTCTCCAGTGCTACCCCTGAGTGTTTTCTCCAGTGCTACCCCTGAGTACCTTCTTCAGTGCTACTCCTGAGTATCTTCTCCAAAGTTACTTCTATCTTCTCCAGTGTTATTCCTCAGTACCTTCTCCAGTGCTACCCCGAGTATCTTCTCCAGTACTACTCCTGAGTATCTTCTCCAGTGCTACCCCTGAGTATCTTCTCCAGTGCTACCCCTATCTTCTCCAATGTTACTCCTATCTTCTCCAGTGCTACCCCTGAGTATCTTCTCCAATGTTACTCCTATCTTCTCCAGTGCTACTCCTGAGTACCTTCTCCAGTGCTATTCCTCAGTACCTTCTCCAGTGCTATTCATCAGTATCTTTCCCAGTGCTACCCCTGAGTACCTTCTCCAGTGCTATTCCTCAGTATCTTTCCCAGTGCTACCACAGAGTATCTTCTCCAGTGCTATTCCTCACAGTATCACAGTATCACCAAGGTTGGAAGAGACCTCAAAGATCATCAAGTCCAACCCATTACCACAGACCTCAAGACTAGACCATGGCACCAAGTGCCACCTCCAAACCCACCTTGAACACCTCCAGGGACGGTGACTCCACCACCTCCCTGGGCAGCCCATCCCAGTGGGGAATGACTCTCTCAGTGAAGAACTTTCTCCTCACCTCCAGCCTAAATTTCCCCTGGGAGGTAAAATACAAGTAACTTAAAGTGCTTTAACTAGATTATTGCATCTTCTTACATCTCCTTTCCTCATAAGACTGAAAGATACAGAATAGGAAAATTCTTATTCCTCAGTACCTTCTTCAGTGCTACCCCTGAGTATCTTCTCCAGTGCTACTCTTCAATATCTTCTCCGGCCCCTTCCTTACTGCCAGCTTCTGCCTCCGCTCCCTCCTGGAAGCCTTGGCCTTGTCACATCACATAAGCCACATGTTGGAGTAACTCTGGAGTTCGCCCATTGTAACTGGTTTTCAGTTGCTTACAGTGATTAATGAACAAAGCATTCATTTAATCTGAGAGGCACCACTGAAACACTGGAAAGTCCCTGAGCAATTCCACCAGGACTGGTTTTTGTTAGGCATGTGCTAATGCAATTAAACCACAGTGGCCACTTGAATGTGAAGAAGTTGCTGCATGTCGAGCAGCATGAACATGCTGATCGTGCTTCAGGAAGCACCCTGTCATTTTTCTTTCTTTTCTTCCTTATTTCCACCCCCCCTCCCAATACTACTTCCCTTTCCAGGGCTGACTTCATTTCCTATGCAGTCAACACATACATGGGGAAGCCCCAAAAATATACCGCAGCAGCTCTTTTCCATCCAACCTGATCGGTCAATGGTTTCTGATTGTCCTGTTAAATGGCCAAAGGCCATGGAAAGGGGAAAAGCTGCAATTCTGGATTCCTCCAGACTGCTGAATAAAGATCTGAGTCAGCCACCTATGTTGAGGGACTTTGTTGAAGCAGTGCTCAACATCACCGCAACTCAATCTGAGGAGTCCAGCTGCAAGGCTACACTGTTACATGCATAGCACTAAGATCCAGAACAGGCAGCAAGATGGGCAAAGGGAAATGCAATCACAGAGTCACAGAATCACAGAAGCACAGAGGCATAGAATCAGAGTCACAGAGTCACAGAATCACAGAAGCACAGAGGCATAGAATCAGAGTCACAGAGTCACAGAATCACAGAAGCACAGAGGCATAGAATCAGAGTCACAGAGTCACAGAATCACAGAATTACAGTCACAGAATCATAGTCACAGAGCACAGAATCAGAGTCACAGAATCTCAGAATCACAGAATCACAGAATCACAGTCACAGGGTTGCAACGTCACAGAATCACAATCACAGAATCACAGTCACAGAATCACAGAATCAGAGTCACAGAGTCACAGAGTTGCAGTGCCACAGAATCACAGAGTCACAGAGTTGCAGTGCCACAGAATCACAGAATCACAGAGTCACAGATTCACAGAATCACAGAGTCACAGAGTCACAGAATCACACTAAGATCCAGAACAGGCAGCAAGATGGGCAAAGGAAAATGCAATCACTGAATCACAGAATCACAGAATCAGTCAGGTTGGAAAAGACCTTTGAGATCACCAAGTCCAACCTATCACCCAACACCATCTAATCAACTAAACCATGGCAGCAAGTGCCACATCCAGCCTCTTTTTAAATACTGCCAAGGATGGTGACTCCACCACCTCCCTGGGCAGCCCATAAATGAAGCTGGCAACAGAAAACTCAGAAGAGAGAGAAAGAAGTGACAATGATGGGTTTAGATGTGGTATGCAATTGTGCACTGCTGGCACTCACTTGTGCACTGCTGGCACTCAGTTGTGTTGCAGGTGGATCCCACTGCCAGTTCCTCTGGAGATAGCACTGGAAAGCACTTCCCTGCCTCAAAACCAGAGATTGCAGCAGCACTGTAGGTGGGGAAAAGTGCTCACCAGCATAGGTGTTGCAACTGTGCTCTGCAGCAAGAGCCACAGGCTGCACAGAACATAGAGCAATGGGATCATCATCTCCTGTGAGGAAGTGGCACTGCGCTGCAGCAGAGCCCTGGCTCTCATCCTTCTCAGAAGACTTTGTGCAACTTTCTGACTAATTAACTTTCCTCTGTTAAAGGACTCACACAGTGACCTTTGTAACACCTGCCCAGCTGAGAGAATTGCCTTCACTCCGTGGCCAGCACTTCCAGAAGCAGAGGAATGCCATCTCCATTCCTGCTCAGGGGGGTAAATATCAAGCACCACGAGTTCAGGCAGAGGGCAGAGACAACCACACAAACCAAGTTCTCTCAAGTCAGCCAAGTTCCCTCATGTGAGGTTCCCAGCAGAGGTTGTCTCACCACCCAAATGCAGAAGGCAGGCTGACAGACAGAGACATGAAGAGACTGAGACACTTTCTCTTTGCAGCTCAAAAGTGTGCAGGGGTTTTGCATGCAGGACCACACAAGTACAAGAAAATAAGAGAAGAGTTTGCCTGTGGAAATCAATAGCTCAGGCAGGACTCTTCCCTTTCCTGCTGAACCAAATATTCTCTAAAAAAAACCCCAGAGGACCTGTCACAATCACTGATTCAGCAGCTCAGCTGTTTCTAAATGATCTCACACATGTTTGGAGCTAAAATTCCAGGCATGAGGCAGCATTTCTAAAGCTACTGATGAGTAATCACTGAGGAAGATGAGGGCAGAGCAGTGCCAGGGGCTGCCTGGTGGGAAGAAATCTCCCACTGCTCATGGGAGCCTGAGGAAATGTAAAGATCCAGGTCACTCCCCACTCAGGGAAAGATGGGGAGAAGCAGGCAGAAAAGAGCAGCAGAGAGCTGTGGAGGTTGGAAGAGACCTCTGAGATCACTGAGTCCAACTGCTCCCCTAGAGCTCACAATCCCACCACTATGGAGTCTCTGACCTGAGAAACTCCCATTTTCCCTTTGCTCTGCCACAACATCACTGCTGTGGAAGGCCTGACAAGGGGAATGAATGCTGTGAAGAGTGACTGAGGGAGCTGGGGATGGTTAGTGTGAAAAAGAGGAGGCTGAGGGGAGACCTCATTGCTATCTACAGCTACCTGAAAGGACCTTGTGGAGAGGTTGGTGCTGGTCTCTTCTCACATGTAATTAGCGATAGAACAAGAGGGAATGGTCTCAAGCTGCAGCTGAGGAGGTTTGGACTGGACATTAGGATGAATTTTCTCCCAGCAAGAGTGGTCAGGCATTGGAATGAGCTGCCCAGGGAGGTGGTGAAGTCACCAACCCTGGATGTGTTTAAAAGTCATTTGGATGTGGTGCTTGGGGCTATGGTTTAGGGTGCACCTTGCAGAGTAAGGATATGGGTTGGACTTGGTGATCCTGAAGGTCTTTTCCAACCTGAATGTTTCTGTGATTCTGTGAATTAGCAAATTTGATGTCTGTGGTAGCACCTGCAGATGGATTGGAACTAGTCTGCTGTGTGACTGGGACAGGGACTTGTGCAGCACAGATCCATGTCACCAGCTGGACAGGCTGCTCTCCTGGGTGGTCATAAGCTGCTGATAAGGTCATCACTCCTCAGAACTCTTATCACTTGGGAGCTGGTAAGGCACTCCTGTGCCAATAAAATGAGAGCTCCTCAGTAACTGTGCTTATGACCCTTATGACATAAAGAGTTTATTAAGCTGGAGGCTACCAGATACTCTTCATAGTACTCACAGGTAAGGCTTAGGAATCCCTCTCTTCTGTCACAGACTCTCTGCTTTAGAAACCCAGCAGTTTTCCTTTCACCTGCCTCATATCTCCAAACACCAGGGCCTTGTAAATAAATGGAAACAGCAGCTCCTCTCTTTTACCCAGATATTGAGAGTTCACAGTACACAAAGGGATCTTTTCATTCATGGGTAATCCTTTCCGACTTCTCTCTATACCCACAGAAGGATTTTGATCTTTGTTGGCTGTGGGTTTTTGCAGGCCAGGTCTTCTGCTCACTGCCTCTTACATTACAAGTCAAACCACAAGCTCCAGAAGTCCTCTTAAGTTGTCCCTATTGCTCCTCAGCAGGGTTTGTTTGGCAGTCATCACTGAGCCATCTGCGACAGCCATAAGATGCCCTAAGCCCTTTCTTGCCTTTCAGTATTATTTCTCTTGCTGATTAATGGTTGCACATCTCTGACTTTATCCAAACCCTCCTCCTTCAGGAGCCCATCTTAGAATCATAGAATGGTTTAGGTTGGAAGGGAGCTCAAAGCTTAGCCAGTTCCAAACTCCCTGCCATAGGCAGGGACACCTCCCACTAGAACAGGTTACTCAAAGCCTCATCCAACCTGGCCTTGGACACCTCCCTGGGCAGCCTGTGCCAGTGTCTCACCACCCTCACTGCAAACAACTTCCTCCTAACATCCACTTTCAATCTCCCCTCTGCCAGTCTAAACCCATTCCTCCTCATCCTGTCATTACAAGACCTTGTCAATAGTCCCTCCCCAGCCTTCCTGTAGCCCCCTTCAGATACTGGAAGGCTTCTCTAAGGTCTCCTGGAAGCCTTCTCTTCTCCAGGCTGCAGAGCCCCAAACTCTCTCAGTCTGTCCTCATAGCAGAGCTGCTGCAGCCCTCTCAGCATCTTTGTGGCCTCCTCTGGACCTGCTTCAACAGTTCCATGTCCCTCTTGTGCTGGAGGCTCCAGAACTGCACACAGGACTCCAGGTGGGGTCTGAGGAGAGCAGAGCAAAGGGGCAGAATCCCCTCCCTTGCCCTGCTGCCCACATTGCTCTTGCTGCAGCCCAGTACATGGTTGCTGTCTTTCCTTTAACCTTAGCACCATCTTCACAGGGTCCTAATTCAAATCTGTGGAAGTGCCTCAGTTTACTTCAGAAGCAGAATCCTGCAGCAGCTTTTGGAATTTTCCCCTTCTCAGACTTAGAACAGCAGAGTTTGGAAGTTTGGGCTTCAGGTGAAGCAGTCACCCTCCAGGTAAACCCCTCCCTGATCAGGCAAAGCAGTTTGCCACACCACAGGCACATGTTCCACATGCTCTTAATGGTACAAGAAAGGCATCCTGGGTTCTGTTCTTCTGTCAGTGGGGCTGGATTTAATGTACCAAAAGAAAAATGATTCCACAGATCTCTGCAGCCCTTACTTCAGCACATACAGAAAATAGTTACATTACATTTTAGAATGTGGCTGCACATAAGGGCAAGGGGAGCTCACTGAAATCCAGCTCTAGCACCTGTAATTTCTGGTTTCTCCAAAGAGTGAGCTTCTACTTCTGCCTGTCTTCAATTAGACACACAGATGGAAAACCACAGACCAAGGCCTTCTGCCAGAAGTGGAAAGCCACAGAGATAAAGTAACAGCAGAAGCAGGCAGGTGACAAGAAGCAGACTGCTACACAACCCCTACAGATTGCACACAGCCAAGCACAGGGTCATTTTCTATCTGTTCTGTTGTTTTAACAAAGTGCTTTCTGTTCATGAAGGGCAGTTTCATGGTCATCTGGGCCAAGGGGCTTCCCTCTTCACCTGTGACTCATTCCACAGTTGCAGGTCTGGAGTTTCCATGGGCATGATCCACCCATGATGCTGGGGAGCGCTATATAAATAGGGCAGGCCCCCAGAACTCAGGCACTGGCCACTCTTGAGGCTGCTGGAGCTCCTCTCCCCACAGAACCAGAGCCAGGTGACAGCAGGGAGGAAGACTCTTGCATCATGATGGGCAAAGCTGTGGCTGCTGTTCTGACTCTTCTCCTGATCTCTGCGCTTGGAGCTGAAGGTAAAGAAACCCTCCCAACTAATTGCTGCTGTCAGCAGTGCTGAGGGAGTAGTGCTGAGCTATAGAGACCTCATTGCTCTCTACAGCTACCTGAAAAGAGGTTGTAGCCAGGTGGGGTTGGGGTCTTCTCCCAGGCACCCAGTGACAGAACGAGGGGACACAGTCTCAAGCTGTGCCAGAGCAGGTCTAGGTTGGATGTTAGGAAGAAGTTGTTCACAGCAAGAGAGATTGGCATTGGAATGGGCTGCCCAGGGAGGTGATGGAGTCACTGTCCCTGGAGGTGTTTAAGAGGAGGTTGGATGAGGCACTTAGTGCCATGGGTTAGTTAATTAGAAGGGTTAAGTGTAAGTTGGACTCAATGATCTTAGAGGTCTTTTCCAACCTACTTAATTCTGTGATTCTGTGAGGGAACTCCTGTGCTGTCCTAGGAGTGCAGTGGGTCACTCTGATGCTGTGATGCTTCCTGGGGTAGCAGGCAAACAACCACCTTCTGTGTTCTGCTGCTTTCACAGGTAAGGCCCTGCCACGCTCAGCCATTGAGCTCCGGTGCCAGTGCCTGGGCACCCATTCCAAGTTCATCCACCCCAAGTTCATCCAGAATGTCAACCTCATCCCCAGTGGACCTCACTGCAAGAACGTTGAAGTCATGTAAGTGCTCTTGCAACCCTTTCCCTGCTCCACCACCAGAAGGAAACAGCATTTGCCCCAAGGATGATGTAAATGTTCTCTGTGGGCTGCCCCGAGCCAGCGGGCACAAAGGCTCCCCACACAGAGCAGCAGCTCTCTGCTCTTACAAATCCTCTGCTAGGTGGTGAAAGTTGGGTGCTGGTTTTGCCAGCCCCTACTTTTTAAACACCCCTTGCAATACTCCAACTGAAATCTGCAGCTAGCAGGCAGCAAATCACTTTCTAACATTCCTAATTCCCCCAGCCTGTGAGAGGAGAATTGAACCCACGGAGCCATGCTGAGCGAGTGATCACAGCATCAACTTTGCACAGCTAGCTACAAAAAATGATCACACTTCTGCCTGAGTCAATGAAAAAACTACCACTGGGATACAAACCATGCAAGCCTGCCACAATCCCAGAACTCCTACTGTGACAAAATTCCTATGGGCTGGGCAGTGGTGGAGTGGAGATGGAAAGATTGAATTGAGGAGTGAATTGGGATGGAAAGATTCAGCCTTTCAGTTAGACATCATCAGAAATGCAAAGCAAAGCTGGGGGAATATACAAACAGAAAAAGGCAGTTTTGAGAAGTGAGAGTTCTGCAGGTGATTTGATGCATTCAGACAGATATGAGAAGATATGAAACCATTTAAAACCTCACAGCTTTATGTATGGGTGCAGCCTTAGCTGGGACAGCTTAAAGAGAAGAACATAAACACACACCTGGGATGGTGCTGGGGGAGAAGGGAAATTATCTCAGGATTCACTCAGCAACCCTTTTCCCTTCCTTTTTCCTGTTGCAGAGCTACCCTGACAGATGGCAGAGAAGTGTGCCTGGAGCCCACAGCTCCCTGGGTGAAGCTGATCATCAAGGCCATTCTGGACAAGTGAGTGCTTTGTTCCCAGTAAGCTCAGCTTAGCAAAACCCAGCAGCTGAAAGGAGCTGGCAGACAGCTGCAGCAGTGCTCAAAAACCCTGCCTGCACTTACTGCTCTTGGCTCCAACCCTGCAGGTGTCCAAGGCCAGGCTGAAGGAAGCACCAGCATCCAGAGGATCTCCTGAGCACCCCAGCTACAGGTTTCCAGGATGCTGGTGGCTTTTTGGAGGTGTAACCAACATTCACACAGGGTGTGCCAGGGACTGAGCATAGTGCTGAAATCACAGCTCAGGGCAGTGTTTGTCCAAGTTAATCAGAATCATGGAATGGGTTGGGTTGGAAGGGACCTTCAAGATCATCCAGCTCCAACTCCCCTGCCATGGGCAGGGACACCTCCCACCAGCCCAAGTCACTCAAAGTCTCATCCAGCCTGGCCTGGAACACCTCCAGGGAGGGAGCATCCACAGCCTCCCTGGGGAACTCATTCAAGTGATACCTATTCCATGGACAAGTTTTAATTGTCTCCTTTTCCATTCTCTTTCTTTCCAGGGCAAACAACAAACCTAACACTGTCCATGGACATGTTCTAATTGTCTCCTTTTCCATTCTCTTTCTTTCCAGGGCAAACAACAAACCTAACACTGTCCATGGACATGTTCTAATTGTCTCCTTTTCCATTCTCTTTCTTTCCAGGGCAAACAACAAACCTAACACTGTCCATGGACATGTTCTAATTGTCTCCTTTTCCATTCTCTTTCTTTCTAGGGCAAACAACAAACCTGACACTGTGTCCTAAGACGTGAAGAAGAAAAATGTCCTAATTCTACTGGCAAGGCAAAAATGGCAAAAGATGCTCATCCAGCTTCTACCTCACCTCCTCCTACCTTCTCCTACCTCCTCTTACCTCCTTCATTCATCCTTCTAAGAGCGGATCCCCTGCTTTTACAGTTAGCTGACCACAGCACTTTAAGTCTTTTAAAGAGGTCTTGTTCTGCACCAGAAGCAGTTGGCAGAAGAAATGGCTTGTGAAAGGAAGAGACAATTCTGGAGTCACTTTAGCTAAGCACAGCTGGGTCAGTGCAGAGCTTCCACTACATCACACCTATCCCTTTTTGCTAACAGTTTAGGAAAAGACCAGTGGCTGCTCCTCTTCAGGAAAGTTGGGAGAGGGAGCATCAGCCATGCCCAGCTCACTGCCACTCAGAGTGGGCAACTGACTGGAGCAGGCAAGCTCACAAAACCAAGCAGCCAAAATCTTGAGGGGTCAGGTTTTGGGCCAGCATTTTCAGGGCATAAACTGTTGCCAGTAAGTGTTGTGGAGGGATTGTCATGGGCTGAGTGGGATGTCTTTTGATGTCATTTTTTTATTAGGAAAAAGCACTTTATTTGTATTGTAATTTGTATTTGTAGATTTCTTTTTACCTATTTTTTAATTTATCTAGTTTTATTTATTTTAAAATATATGTATTTTATTTGTCTATTTTTTTTATTTGAATTTACCTGGGTTTATTTATTTATTTATTTAATTTCCTGATCTTTATTTATTTCTCTATTTTGATTTCCTGATCTTTATTTATTTAACTCTCTATTTTGATTTCTTGATCTTTATTTATTTCTCTATTTTGATTTCCTGATCTTTATTTATTTAACTCTCTATTTTGATTTCTTGATCTTTATTTATTTCTCTGTTTTGATTTCCTGATATTTATTTATTTATTTCTCTAATTNGCCAATGGCAACTTGGGGTGCATCAGGAAAAGTGTGGCCAGCAGGTCTAGGGAGGTTCTTCTCCCCCTCTGCTCTGCCCTGGTGAGACCACACCTGCAATATTGTGTCCAGTTTTGGGCTTCCCAGTTCAAGAGAGAAAGGGACCTGCTAGAGAGAGTCCAGCAGAGAGCCATGAGGATGGGTGGGGGACTTGAGCATCTTCCCTATGAGGAGAGACTGAGAGCCCTGGGGCTGTTTAGTCTGGAGAAGAGAAGGCTGAGAGGAGATCTCAGCAATGTCTATCAATAGCTGAGGGGTGAGCGTCAAGTGCCTGGGGCCAATCTGTTTTTGGTGGTGCACAGCAATAAGCCAAGGAGCAATGAATACAAACTGGAACAGAGAAGGTTTTCAGCTCAACATGAGGAGAAACTTCTGTACAGTGAGGGTGCTGGAGCCCTGGAGCAGGCTGCCCAGAGAGGTTGTGGAGTCTCCTTCTCTGGAGACTTTCAAAACCTACCTGGATGCATTCCTGTGTGGACTACCCTGGGCAATCCTACTTTGGCAGGATGATCTCTGGAGGTCTCTTCCAACCTCTAAAGTTCTGTGATTCTTTGATTGTGTGATTCAGTTTAGCAGGGAAAGCTGATAAATAGCAGGGAAAGCTGACAAACATCAAGGAAGTCACTGCATCCTTCCTAATTCCAGGCAGGAAGAAGGAGTACATCAGGAGAAACAGCTCTGACTGCACAGCCACAATCCGCCCGGTGGTTTCCAGAGGAATGCCTGGAAGTGTGCAGTGCACACTTCAAAAAGTGGGAAAGCTGAGCAAATGTTGCAATGTTTGGTTTCATTTGGTCTTTCCCCATAAGCAGCCCCTCCATTTTCTGCTCAAACAGTCCATGTTTGCTCACGGTGCAAGATCAAAGGGGAGTTTCTTAGACTGGAGATTAGGAATAAATTCTTTCTAGTGAGGGTGGGGAGACACTGGCACAGGTTGCCCAGGGAGGTGTTCAAGGCCAGGTTGGATGAGATCTTGAGCAACCTGCTCTACTGAAAGGTGCCCCTGCCCCATGGCAGGGGGCTGGAAATGGATGATCTTTGAGGTCCCTTCCAACCCAACCCATTCTATGATTCCATGACTCTGGTGCGGTCTGAGCAGGCTCTTGTGCAAGGCGGCAGCTACACCAACCCCGCAGCGCTCCCTGTCCCCATCTCTGCCCCTGTCCCACATTACACAGCCTGCCAGACCTCACTCTCAGAGGGTAAAGGAGACAGTTTCTCAAGGGGACAGGTTTTGTTCAGACTTGCCTTACAGCACCAAGCCTTCCAGTTTTCAGAGTGGTTTTTACAAGCTGGCTTCTTTCAGAGATCTCCTTGGAGGCAGGCATGCCAGAAATGCTATCCTGGACTGGCAGAGGTGGGGAGAAGCAGGTTATGTGCACACCCATTAACGGGGGTGTGTGTCCTAGAGGACTGGCACCGGTTGTGGTGCCCTGCAGGTGCTTACAGGAAGCGCACACAATCCCAGTTAAGTTACTGGGAGCTGAATCATGGCCAAGGGAGGGCCCTCCTAAATTCTTTTGCCCAAAACATCATCCGTGGCTGGGCTGCCAGGACCCCAGGGCGGATATCTGCACAGTGGCTTTGTCCAGAGGTGAGGCAGGACTGAGAGGCTGGCTGGGAATGACAGAATGCTGAGTTTCTGCCCCATCCCTGAGGTAGTTGAGGCCTCATCCCTGGAGGTGTTTAAGGCCAGGCTGGATAAGGCTCTGGCCAGCCTGATCTAGGGTAGGGTGTCTCTGCCCATGGCAGGGGGGTTGGAACTGGATGATCCCTGTGGCCCCTTCCAACCGTGGCTGATTCTATGATTCTATGCGTCTATGTGTCTATGCTTCTATGTTTCTATGCTTCTATGCTTCTATTTTCCACTCTTCATTTCCTGTTCTATAGCTACAGAAGCTTTTCAGTACAGACCTAAGCACCTACATCCCTTTAGCCAAAAGGAAACTGACAAAACCCTTGCAGAGAGCAGCAAGGAACTGGTTGTGTCTTGCCTAAAGAAATCGAATCGTTAGGGAATGGGTCTGTGACAGGCAAGCTCAGAACAAGGTCAGCTCTTCCTGTGACAGGGACATCACCCATGTGTCCTGGCACTTCTCCCCCAACAGGCTGCCCACCTCTGCTCAGCTGAGCACTGAGGGGAAGCTCTCTAGCTCTGTGCACACCCCACCACCATGGCACTGCTGGGAGGTGTCCAGGCCAAGGTCTGCTAAGCTGCTCTGGCTGTGGATGCCAGCAGGATGCCAGCAAGTGATGCCTGAGAGGCAGAGAGGAGCTCGTGATGTGTGTTCTGTCTGCTGATCACTTTTTACCGGATCAAAAGTTCCCAGCACCAGTTTCTTCACACTGATCCTGCATTTCCTCCCCCTGCTTCCATATCTTATTTCTACAGCCAGAAATGGCCTCCTGCCAACCTCCTGCAACGGAAAAACCAGGGAAGCACTAGAGGCAGCCTTCAAAGAGCAGGTACAGCCCCAAGAAGAGCTGAGACAGCTCATCAATAGCACTGCAGACACAGAAATGCAGACTCACACTGTTCTATTAGATAAACACAAAACAAAAGGCAGAGCTGTGCTGCTATCTTCTGTCTCCAGAAGCACTCAGGAAAGTCCAGCAGCTGCTGTCAGCTAAGAGTGGAAATCATCTATATTTAGACACTTTAGCTTGAAAAAAGGAAATTACCAACTGCCCTGAGCTTGTCTCTCCTCTCTGCTGTCACTTCCTCACACAGCAAGTCAAAGCCCAGATGTTTAGAGGACGTTCTGCTTTTTACGTATCCGCTCCCTTCAGGGAGGACTTCCACACTCTGCCTGGTTCCTAGGCAGCAGAAGTGCTTCTTCACAGCCTTTCTATCTGTCCAAGGGAATGGCAGGCGAATGCTAAGCCCTTTGTGGGCAAAAGGAGGGGGTTTCAGCAGACAGAGTGGGACTTTTTTTTCCCTGGGGGCTGGTAGAGAGGATGCACAGGAGACAGGCATTGAGGGAGTGCATCTCACTCAGGCTGAACCCTCATAGAATCACAGAGTGGTTTGGGTTGGAAAGGACCTTAAAGATCATTCAGTTCCAACCTTCTGCCATGGGCAGGGACACCTCCCACTAGCCCAGGCTGCTCAAAGCTTCATCCAACCTGGCCCTTGCTCTAGCTTTGTCTTCTAGACCGTCAGGCTCCTGTGTGCACCACCTCTCAAGTGAGAGTTTGAATTTGTCTAAACCGAGGTGGGTAATTTTCTTAGAGAGGGTAACTTTATCACTCCAGAGACTGGAGCATTCCTCTGCAATCAGGGTGAATCCAAACAGTGAGGGACTGCAGCCCAGCTCCCCCTCATCCCTCATGGGGGTCGTGGTTGTGGTTGGGGATCCTCTGCAACATGCAAAGTCTCTAAATGACCCCAGTCAGGAGCCTTAACGACTCTCCTTTTGACTTTTGACTTCATTGGGCAAGGCAATGAGTGACGAAAGAGAAAAGCCACTGGTGTCCATGATGGACACAGAGAACTCATCCTGCATCCTGCCTTCAGACACGGGCGGGGGAGGTGTTTGCTGTGCTGTCAGCAGCGCCGCGGTCCTGGGCTGGTTGCATAACCCCCACTCTGCTAAGCATGAGCGTGCTTGGCACAGGGCTGAGCGTGGCAGGGCTCTGGCACCAGGACAAGCTCACTCAGCGAGCTTGTGCCTCAAATTCCATCCGCACAAGTCACCTCAGGTGGCCGGAGGCAAAACACAGGCTGCCAAAATCACATCATGGGTTTGGAGTTGCCAAAGGCAGGGGCTGGGAGCAGATCCTGGTCAAAGCCCTGAAGGGATTTAGGGAGAGCTGGGGTGAAACAGGGCACTCCCACGGGTGAGAAGTGCCTGGCTTTGGGCTGCATCTCATGGCTCAACCTTTCCATGCTGACGGCCTCTTCACACGGCCTCACTGAAACTGTGTCACAGCAGAGAGGAGCAGAGGTAGAGGAGATGCTTCAGCTCCCGGAGCGGATTTCGCTGCTATGACGAAGCTCCTGCTCAAAGCAAACAGCCTTAGCTGTGGGGCAGGGTTAATCACAGAGGTGGAGCAGGCTCTCGCCTTCCCCTTCCCTGGGAATTTCTGCCGGTCCGTTAGTGCCGCACGCAGGAAATCGCTGAGCCTGGCGGAGAGGAGGACAAACGGTCACTGGTTTGGCTCGGGAATTTGAGGGGGAATTTCCTCCTCTTGCCTCGCTGACACCTCAGCACACTCCAAAAATAGATGAGGAAGCTGCAAACTGCAACTTATAGAAGTGGGATCCCTCACCGAGTTTCGATCGCCGTGTGCATGTGCACAGAGACAGAAAAGAAAGAAGAGACCCAAAAGCAAAGCAGCAGCAAAATCTCGTTGCAGGTGAACTGGTTAAAGCTCCGAGCCCCACAGCCTGGCACCAGCGAAGCCTCCCTGTTAACTGAATGTAACACACACAGTAAACAAGAAACCAGGACCTGCAGCAGCAGCTAAAGCCCTCTGCTGCTTCACACCATCACTGACACCTCTCAGGGAAGCTCTCTGAGACACGCAGCTAAGGGCAAGCACCTTCAGGGGCCACAAGTGGCATCTTTTGTTGACTCAGTACTCAGTAAGAAGTAGGACAGACAACCTTGGTGATGTCTTTTCTTGAACTAGCTGACAGAGTGATGGGGGAAAGATCAATTTTCATCCCAAAGTTCCTTTTACCAAGTCATAGAATCATAGAATCATAGAATGGTAAGGCTGGAAAGGACCTCAAAGCTCATTCAGCTCCAACCCCCTGCCATAGGCAGGGACACTTCCCACTAGCACAGGTCACTCAAGGCCTCGTGCAACCTGGCCTTGAACACCTCCAGGGAGGGAGCAGCCACAACCTCCCTGGGCAACCTGTGCCAGGGTCTCACCACTCTCACTGTAAAGAACTTCCTCCTAACATCTAGTTGCAATTTCCCCTCTGCCAGTTTAAACCCCTTGCCCCTTGTCCTGTCATTGCAGTCAGCTAATGATACCTACTACAGAGAAAACCACAATAAATTCCAGGCAAGCTATTACATTATTACTACAAATAAATTATAATGCTTTACATGCTAAGGATAACTGAGTTATAAGCCTTGCCATGTGAGGAAAGGCTGAGAGAGCTGGATTTGCTCAGCCTTCAGCAGAAAAGTCTTAGGGGGGAACCTTATCACCACGGACCAGTACATAAAGGGTGGCGACCAGGAGGATGCAGACTCCCTTTTGACAAGGAATCCTGCAGGGAAAGACAAGGGGTGGTGAGGGCAAGTTACTGCTGAGGAGATTCCCATTGGACTCCAGAAGACTATTTGTCCCCATGAGAACAGCTGGAGATGGGAATCACCTCCCAAAGGAAGCAGTGGAGTCCCCTACATTGGGCAGGATTTTAACCCAGCAGCATCTGGCTGTTAATGGCTTCATATTTTGTACTTCTCTCTTCTTCTGTCCAAGTGGCACCTTACAAAGTGAATTCATCTCTGTTTGGTGCAGGGAGTAAGGTTGCAGCATCAAGGCTTGCAGGGGGAAGCAGCACTGGAAGGCATCCTCACATGTTTCATGGCACAGAGGCAGCTTTGTGTGCAGGCTGAGCAGCACCACTGGCTGAAGGCAGCTGCCTTGGTGCCCTCTTAAGGCCAGGTGGTTTTAATCTGACTATGAATATCTGAGGAGTGGGTGTCAAGAATCATAGAATGGTCTGGGTTGGACCTCCAAAGGTCATCTAGTCCAACCCCCCTGCAGTCAGCAGGGACATCTCCAACTAGATCAGATTGCACAGAGCCCTGTCGAGCCTCACCTTGAATAGCTCCAGGGATGGGGTCTCAACCACCTCCCTGGGCAACCTGTTCCCGTGTTCCACCACACTCATAGTCCCTTCCAACCTCTAACATTCTGTGATTCTGTGATAAAAAACAGAGAGAAGACAGGGATTCCTCACACAGGGCAAAGGCTGGCAGCTCTTTCCCTGCCTATGGCAGGGGGTTGGAACTAGATGATCCTTGAGGTCCCTTCCAACCTTACCATTTATGATTCTATGAAGACATCACAGAAACACAGAATTAACTAGACTGGAAAAGACTTTCGAGTTCATCTAGTCCAACCTATCACCCAACATTATTTAATCAACTAAACCATGGCACCAAGTGCCCCATCCAGTCTCTTTTTAAACATTTCCAGGGATGGGGACTCCACCACCTCCCGGAGCAGGCCATTCCAATGCAAATCACTCTTCCTGCAAAGAACTTCTTCCTAACATCCAGCCTTAACCTCCCCTGGCACAGCTTGAGACTGTGTCCCCTTGTTCTGTTGCTGGCTGCCTGGGAGAAGAGCCCAACCCCACGTGGCTACAACCTCCTTTCAGGTAGCTGTAGAGAGCAATGAGGTCTGCGCTGAGCCTCCTCTTCTCCAGGCTGCACACCGCCAGCTCCCTCAGCTGCTCCTCACAGGGCTGTGCTCCAGCCCCCTCACCAGCCTTGGTGCCCATTAAACCAGCTCCAGCATAGCTCTGGCATCCCTACAAAGAATTACCCTGAAGAAAACAATCAAAAGTTCACAATCTAAGCATGGCTGAAACAATCCACAAGTTGCATTACTAAGAACCTGCGGTGGGAAAAAAGCAGAGTGCTCACAGAAGCCTTGCAAAGGAATTCCTGAACGGCTATTAATAAATGAATATTCGCTCATTCTCTGCTGCAAAGCACTCCCCCTGCTGCAAAACTTCCCTCGTCATCTAGGAAGGAGTTGCACAAGAGCCATGTGACTCATTTTGACTGCATTTGGGAAATTCCTGTAACGTAACCGGCAGTGGAGCCGAGCAGGCAGCAGAGCACACAGCGCATATAAGGCAGATGGATCCTCCGAGATGGGCATCAGCAACCCTCCAGGACAAGAGGCCACTGCTCCACAGCACCACAGCTGCTCACTCCACAGCAACCTCCTCTCTCAACCATGAACGGCAAAGTCGTGGCCGCCCTGGCTCTTCTCCTCGTTTCAGCAGCGCTGTCTCAAGGTCAGTAAATCCCTACCAGAGCCCAGCCAGGGCATCTCCTGAGATGCTCACCCTGCAGAGAGGTTGCTGCTCATGCCCTGCCTGCAGAGAGGTGGCTTTGCATTTGGTTCTGCAACTTAGATTCTTTCAGGAGGTTTTCACCAACCTCTCTTCAGTCAGGAAGCTACCATCTAGTTCATGTGCTGCAGAGGTCCTGGCATCTGCTGGGAAGCATTTTAAGGGTGCAGCTTCAATGTGCTCTGGAATTCTCTGATCTGTGATTCTGTGATCTGTGATTCTGTGATATGTGCTTTTGTGTCTGCTCCACTGGAGCAGGTTGAGACGCTGGCACAGGTTGCCCAGGGAGGTTGTGGTTGCTCCCTCCCTGGAGGTGTTCAAGGCCAGGTTGGATGAGGCCTTGAGCGACCTGCACTAGTGGGAGGGGTCCCTGCCCATGGCAGGGGGGTGGAACTAGATGAGCTTTGAGGTCCCTTCCAACCTTACCATTCTATGATTCTAATTTCTCACTGCCTGTGGTGTGCTCAGTGCAGGCACCAGACAGCAGCTGGGGGTATTTTAAAGAGATGTATCAACAGAGTTTACAGTGAGGGTGGGGAGACAGTGGCACAGGTTGCCCAGGGAGGTCACGGATACCCCCTCCCTGGAGGTGTTCAAGGCCAGGTTGGACGAGGCCTTGAGCAAGCTGGGCTAGTGGGAGGTGTCTCTGCTCATGGCAGGGGGTTGGAACTGGATGACCTTGAAGGTCCCTTCCAACCCAACCCATTTTATGGATCTATGAGTTTTTAATGTGCTTGGGCACCATCCTCTGAAACAACTAAGAACTGAACTTTACACTGTGGATTTAGACAGTTTGACAAATGCAGTATTCGACTGAGAATATTAAAACAGTGCTGGTAGGATGCCCTCTCACCTCATCGCCCTCCTCTTCTGCTCACAGGCAGGACGCTGGCAAGGATGGGAACTGAGCTGCGGTGCCAGTGCATCGCCACTCATTCAAGGTTCATCCCTCCCAAATCCATCCAGGATGTGAAGCTGACACAGAGTGGCCCTCACTGCAAGAACGTGGAAGTCATGTAAGTAGCTCTGCAAGAGCCTTCCTCTTCTGCACCTACACTCTGCTTCCTGACAGTTAGCAGGCTGACACCGTGCAGTGGGACTTGGTTACCTCTTGTGACCAAAGCCATCAGCTCTAAGCAACAGCCCAGGTTTGCCATCATCTCTGTGACCTGAGGCATTCATTATTTGTCCATCACGGGACATATTTAACACTCCTGGTGGCAGAACATGGCTTTGAAGGGCTGTTCAGCCCTCAATCCATGAGGTAATAAGGTAGTTTGAATCATGCATCCATCAGGAAGGCAAAACTCCCATTGAGATAGTCTGCATCAGCCTCAGAGAGAGAAATTAAGTTCCCACAGGTAGATTTAGGGAAGCAGTGAAACTAATTTGAATGGCATGGAGGAGGCCCTGACGTGCTGAAACACCTGGAGGCTTCAACTGTTGTGTAAGAAAGCCTTGCCAATGCAAACAAATTCCAACCATGAATCTCCTGAGGAAAGTTTTGGGAGAGGTCTGACTGCTGAGAGCAGGCACACAGCCTCATAAAGCTTTTGGGAGGTTTTGGTGTCCCACTCCAGTTGTGGCACACAGACAACAATGTGGCCCAGTCTAGCCTAGAGCAGTGGGGTGGATTTCCATCGACTCACCTGCCAGTAAAACAACCCCTGGAGCAGATCCCTGACTTTGCTTTACTTTCTGTTTTGCAGAGCTACTCTGAAGGATGGCAAAGAGGTGTGCTTGGAGCCCACTGCTCCCTGGGTACAGCTGATCATCAAGGCAATTTTGGCCAAGTAAGTCTCATTCCTTCTCACCTGGGGCAGCTGAGTGGCAAACCTGCCAGAGAAGCCAATCTATAGGATTTTGTAGTGATGACTTCATTTGCACTTGATAAGATTTAGAGAACAAGAAAAGTTGCTGCTGCATTATAGAATTAGTCATAGAGATCAGGACTTCTAAGATCATCCAGTCCACCCTTCTACCCAACCCCATCATGGCCACTAAACTATGTCCCCAGGTGCCATGCCCAAAGGTTTCTTGAACACCAGCAGGGATGGGGACTCCACCACCTCCCTGGGCAGCCTGTGCCAATCCCTGACCATTCTGGAAGCAAAGGAATTGTTCCTAATGTGCAACCTAAACCTCCCCTGGCACAGAAGTCTGTCTGACTCTGCTGCAGGGACCTTGCTCAAGCCAACATCTCACTCCTAAACCTTTGAGTATTGGCAACTCCACCTGCAGGGAAATGAACTCAGGAGTGTTTGGTTCTCTTTGAAAAATGAGCCCCTAACAAATGAGTCTTGGCCCTGCTTCCAGCAGTACGTTAACAGCTCCCACTGCTGAGCTCGTGAGTCTCCTGACACAAGCAGAAGCAGAAACTCCTGCTGCAGAAGTGCCCCAGCCAGGCACCAGATATGCACACGCTAGGATTTCAGGAACTGCCCTTTCAAAACATCAACTTTATTCTCCCTGTGGCTCCAGCCAGAATGCAGAGCAGGAAGAGACCACTCACCCTCAGCTATTGGTGCAGTGCTAAGCTAAGGTTCCTAAACCTCCTCACAAACCATCCTTTTCCCTCACCTCTTCACAGGGCCCAGCTCAACTCTGACTCACCGCTCTAAGAAGCACCAGGACAGAAAAGATCTGGGAACTGCTCCTGCTCCTCTGCTGAGAGGAGCACTGGGGGAAAGCATCTCTCGGTCAGCTTCCCACCCTCCACCTCCTGCATCAGTGTTGCTACGTTAGCGATGGACTCTGACAGTTTATTTATTTATTTATCTATCTATTTCCCTGCATCTATTTAAGAAGCCTTTCCAAGTGGTGTCTGTGGGACATGCTCCTCACTGACACCAAAGAGCCTAACTAGGAGAAGTGGTTTGCCAAAGGAATTGAAGCACCTGGGGCAGCCTCTTCAGTCGAACACATCTGGTTAAGTGCAATGCACTTACAGCTGGTTTACGCTAAGCCTCGCTATGTTCCACCAGCAAACTGGGAATCCCTCCTGCTCCTCTGGAGTGCACTGGTATGTTGTGTCAACAACAGTCTGCTGAACCACAGCCAGCCTGTGGCTGGGCTGTCAGCTCTGATTTCTGACCTTCCAAACCTGCCCTACAGAAGCTGTAAGGTTGGGTGGTTATTTATTGTGACTTCCTTGGTATTTATTAATGTATTTATTGAGTAGTTTCTATACAAGAGAGGAAATGGTGATCGCTGATTTCATTCCTACTGGATTTGCCACTCCTACTGTTGATCCCTTAAGAAGTGTTCAGTCTCACTGCTCTCTGTACAAGCACTTGTATGTTTAATTAGCTGCTCCATCAGCTAATGGGAAAATCCTGTATTTTACATCCTTGGGATTTGCTTGTGAGAGTGGAACTCTTTTTACCAATGTACTATTAAATGTTTTCTACAAAAGACCTCTTTGGTATTTGTTGGTTATTTTACATTTTAAATTGCTTCATTTTTGTCACTTCAGCTTTGATTTCTGGGACTGAAGTGTGGTGGCCCCATAACTCAGGCTGCTATGGGATCCTGACACTGCTGAATGCAGCAGCAAACCTCAGGACAGGGTAAAATGCTCCCTCTTCCTTCTCCAGGCTCTTCCCAGGCCCTGGGGACTGCTGGGCTGCAGAACAAAGCTCTTTATTTAACTACACAGACAAGTCACAGACTTTTATTTATTCACAGACAAGCGAATTCTACCCTTACACTGCCAGTGCCCAGACCAGCCCCAGAGCTGTAAATCTTCACTACATCAAAAGGCCACTACTGGCCATCACAGTGGGAATTTGTGACCTTTACTGTGGGTACCCAAATATCAGGCATTTGCCCTTGCACAGCAACTGCTTCCTGCTCCCATCCCTGCAAGCAGAGGGCTGAGCACACCATGCCTGGCTGCTGCTGCCCACACCAGGCATGGGCACTGGTGCTCAGCCCCACTGGGACAGAAGCCCTCCAAGCATGTGAGCACCAAGGCAGGATTCTGGCAGGCAGACTGGGGTGCTTCATGCTACAGTGGCCTTCCAGTACTTGGAGTGGGCTACAAGAAAGCTGGGGAGGGACTTTTGAGAAGGTTTTGCAGTGACAGGACAAGGAGCAGTGGCTTTGAGCTGGAAGAGGAGAGATTGAGACTGGAGATGAGGAAGAAATTCATGACAGTGAGGGTGGGGAGACACTGGCACAGGTTGCCCAGGGAGGTTGTGGCTGCCCTCTGTTTGAAGGTGTTGAAGGCCAGGCTGGATGAGGCTTTGATCAAGCTGGGCTGGTGGGAGGTGTCCCTGCCCATGGCAGGGGGCTGGAACTGGATGATCTTAAAGGTCCCTTCCAACCCAACCCATTCTATGAATCTATGAATTTTTAACCTTTTCAGGAAAGAAACTTTCAAATCCCACCAAAATCAAAGAGTAGATGCAAAGATAAAGCCTAATCAAGGAGCAGAGCTTCTAGGTCTTGAGCATCTTCAGGGAGGGGACTGAGAATGAGAGAGAGGGCACAGGTTTGAAGCCTGCTGCTCTCACCTAGTGCATGACTGTTGATTTCAGTCTTAAACAAGCAGAAGAGTTTCTGCCAGGTAAATTTGTGTTCATCAAATGAGAGCTGCCTGTGGCTTGCTTCTTCCTGAAGACTCTGCACAGTAAGACTGCTGTCACCCCTCTCCTTGACCCAGATTATTTTGGCATCGGTGAGGCATTCAACCACCTGAACTGTAAACAATGTGCCCTCTGCCTCTCCAGTCACGAGGCCATGGAGAAGCCACAGGAGAAAACAGCTTTCTGTGAGGTCCTGCAGACTACTGAGCAGCTCTTTGCATGTGTGCCTGTCTGTGTTAAGGTCCCAGCAAGCTGTCCAGGAAGGGAATGAGCCAGGACATTTGCACCACAATGAAAGGAGGGACTCTGAGATTTCGTTGCAGCTAACCACATGTTCCTCCCCAAATGCAAGGTTGAGGCAATTCCAAGCACCAATCCAAGCTGGACAGTGCCTGGCTGGAGAGCAGCCCTGAGGAGAGGGACTTGGGGGTGCTGGTGGATGAGAAGCTCAACATGAGCCAGCAGTGTGCACTTGCAGCCCAGAGAGCAACCAGAGCCTGGGCTGCAGCAGGAGCAGTGTGGGCAGCAGGGCAAGGGAGGTGATTCTCCCTCTCTACTCCCCTCTGGTGAGACCCCACCTGGGGTACTGCATCCAGTTCTGGAGCCCCTGGGACAAGAGGGATGTGGAGATGCTGCAGTGCGTCCAGAGAAGGGCCACGAGGATGCTCAGAGGGCTGGAGCTGCTCTGCTGTGAGGACAGACTGAGAGAGTTGGGGCTGTTCAGTCTGGAGAAGAGGAGGCTCCCAGGCGACCTTCTTGTGGCCTTCGAGTATCTGAAGCGGGCTACAAAAAAGGCTGGGGAGGGACTTTTTAGGCTCTCAGGGAGTGACAGGACTGGGCGGAATGGAGAAAAGCTGGAGGTGGGGAGATTCAGCCTGGATGTTAGGAGGAAGTTCTTCAACATGAGAGTGGTGAGAGCCTGGCATGGGTTGCCCAGGGAGGTGGTTGAGGCCCCATCCCTGGAGGTGTTTAAGGCCAGGCTGGATGAGGCTGTGGGCAGCCTGATCTAGGGTAGGGTGTCCCTGCCCATGGCAGGAACAGGATGATCCTTGTGGTCTTTTCCAACCCTGACTGATTCTATGCTTCTATGCTTCTATGCTTCTACGCTTCTACGCTTCTATGCTTCTATGCTTCTATGTTTCTATGATCTTCTCCTTTTCCCAAGCTCACGTTTCTGCTCCCCTTGGCCACTTGATTTCTCAGCCACTCTATTTCCAGCAGCCTGCCATGTGCCTTCACCATCCCCCACTCATTTCCCTCCTGCTCTCCTCGCAATGAAACCTGGCAGAGGTCTTCACACATCCTTTCTACCCTCAGTTATTCATCCCTTCCTTCACCTTCCCTCCAAAACACTTTCACCTCCTCTCTTCACCAACAATTTCAGTTCATGAAGACAGCAGCAACAACCAAGCACCAGCCTGGTGCCATTCCCTGCCCCCTCCCATCCCTGGTGACAGTTCTGCTCCTGCCTCAGGGAACCAGGTTTCATTCCTCCAATTTCAATTTACTGTAGTTGTGACACCAGAAGTGCATTTCTCTCCAATGTATCAATGCTGCAGAGAGAGGAAGTCACTGAAAGAAATACTGGAAAGTCCCTGAAAAATACTTGTACCTCTCCCTTAGAGCAGAGAACACAAACAGAGCTTGGTGGCCTTCACTCCTCTCTGCTGAGTATTGGCTAAGACAAACATCCTGGTTGTGTGTCAGGTGACACATACATTATCCATGCTATGCTTGCTTTTTCCTCTGGATTGCTCTGGGAATGATTGCATTTTTCAAGTTCTTATCACATAAGAAGGGGAAAATCCCAGGGAAAATGATCCATGGTTCTGGCTGAGCGTCGCAGACTCCTTCCAAGCATTGCTTTTATTCTTGTTTACAGCAGGATGCTCTGAGCTGCTCTGAGGGAAAAGGAGCCTTTGGAAATTACACAGACTGCCATGGGAAGTCCTGGGTCAGCAAGCAGCCATCTTGCTTCTCTGTGCAAAAGCCAAACGAGGGTGTTGCCACCTCAGAAAACAAGCCCAAGATCTCCACAGTTGACAACCAGTGAAAAATTACTTTTTGCATTGCCTACAGTTAATTACTTTTACTAATGATAACAGGATCAGAGAATGTCAGGGGCTGGAAGGGACCTCTAAAGCTCATTCAGTCCAAAGCTCCCTGCCAGAGCAGGATCACCTCTACCAGATCACACAGGATTGCATCCAGACAGGTCTTGAATATCTCCAGAGAGGGAGACTCCACAACCCCCCTGGGCAGCCTGTTCCAGGGTTCTGTTATCCTCACAGGGAAAAAAATTCCTCCTCATGTTTACATGGAACTTCCTATGCCTCAGCCTCCACCCAGTGTCCTTTGTCTTGTCATTGGGCATCACCCTGGCTCCAGGGCTCCAGCCTGGCTCCAGCCTCCTGGCACTCACCCTGCACATATTTATAAACATTAATGAGGTCACCTCTCAGGTCCTATTTTCTGGAAGAGATCTTCAAGATCATCTAGTCCAGTCTTCGACCCAGCACTGCAAGGTCACCACTAAACCATGTCCCTAACCATCAGGTCCACAGGCTGCTTAAACACCCCCACAGGGAGCTCCTCTCCTCTGAAGACCGACTGAGACAGTTGGGGCTGTTCAGTCTGGAGAAGAGAAGGCTCCAAGGAGACACTGAAGCTACAAGTGGGCTACCAGAAAGCTGGGGAGGGACTTTTTAGGCTGTTAGGTAGTGATAGGAGTGGGGGGAATAGAACAAAGCTAGAAATGGGTAGTTTCAGATTGGATGTTAGGAAGAAGTTCTTCACCATGAGGGTGGTGAGACCCTGGGACAGGTTGCCCAGAGAGGTGATGGAATCCTCATCACTGGAAGTTTTTAAGGACAGTCTGGATGTGGTTCTGGGCAACCTGATCTAGTGTGAGGTGTCCCTGCCCGTGGCAAGGGGGTTGGAACTGGATGATCCTTGTGGTCCCTTCCAACCCTGACAGTTCTATGATTCTATGCTTTGCATCTGGAAGAGAGAAGATGAGCCAGCTGTTTCCAGTGCTCTGCAACACAGCAGACACTTTTAGTCCATGTCCAAGATCATCTGCATCTAATTTCATCTGTTGAGGCAGGAACATCCCAAAGTGGTCAGACACTGCAGCCAGCTGCAGTTGTCACCGTCCCTCCCAAATGCCGTAAGCCTTGCATGGGTTATTGTCCCCACGCTGCCGTGGGTTGGGCAGATGTTTGTTTATCTCCATTCCTTCTTTGTTTGAGTAGCACTCAAGAGTTTTCCCACTCTGAACTCCAAAACAAGAGCATGGCTGAGCTCACTGGAAGCTGGCAGCACCTCAGAGAGACAGATGTGGAGGGAATGCATCTGCTTGCTTCAGGCTTCTCAGCTCGAAGCTGCAGTAAGCCAGCATGCAGTAAGGAAAACTGTTCACAGTTGCAGTGTTTCTGATCTTGCCACTCAGAAGATAAAGGAAGCTTTCCTCCAGAGGAAAATGTTTCCCCATGAGCACAGTCAGACACTGGAATCATTTCTCAGGGGAAGCAGTGGAGTCCCCTTCACTGGGCAGTTTTAAGGTCAGCTTGACAGGGTGCTGGGCCAGCTTGTTTCAACCACACTCTTACTTAGAAAGGTTGGATCAGATGATCCTTGGTCCAACCTTTGGTCCCTTCCCACCTGGCATTCTGGGACTTTCTGGGTCATTCCTCCCACTGGAATCAACTCATCAGGTAAGCTGTTCACTCCTTGCTCTTACTTCTGCAGAGGCTGGGAGCTTTTATTTTCCATATGTTATGGGAACTCTTCCTTAGCATGTCCCAAAGAAATGAGACCTGGAAAACATTTTGCATTTGGAAGGTAATTCTCAAAGTCCCCCTGTGTCATCCAGGAAAAAGACAGATCTGACTTTCAAGTAAAGAGAGAAAGAATAAATCCAAGTGACACAAGAGCCAGGGAAGAGTCTTCACTAGCATTTAGGTCCCTTTCTCTGCAAGAAAAGAGACTGCCTGGAACAAGCAGATTCTGTTTTCAACTTAAAAGACAGACTAACAGATGAAGTGCACAGCTGCTGAGAGGGCAGCCTGTAGAACACACAGCAATGTGCCACTGTCCTTAAAGACCACCCAGCCCTCCACCCCCTAACTTAACGCTCTGCTGCTGCTTCACACAAACAGCTTTGCTGCTACATGCAAGGTGCTGGCCCTGGCAGGACTGTGCCTGCATTCGTGAAGGACACTGAGATCATCACAGTGCACTTTGGGACTTGCTGTGAGGCTGTCTCAGGATTTTGCTGCAAGGAGGTATGATTTATCCTCAGAACAAAGAGGGGCTTCTGTGCAAAAAGTAACAGGTCAATAGCTTCTAGAAGCTTCTGCTGTGGGCAATCATTTGGTGGAGGACACCTTGCCTGGATCCATGGAACTGAGCTCACTTTGGAGTGCTGAAGCATGAGCCTGCACACAGCACTCTGCGTGCTTTAAGAAAGCATTCCCCGAGGTGGCAGATTTATAATCTTCTAGGGTGTAAGTTAAGAAGGATTTCTTCACTTCTCCTTCATTGCAACACTGTCAGTGGAAGTTACACAGAGGATTAGAGTGGAGGTGTCACAAGAGAAGACTTCAAAGACACTGTTGAGATTCTACTGAGTGTTCCCATTTTCATGCGGTTGGCAGTCTCGTGTCACTGCTTTCTCAGCTGATGTCATCACTTCAGTCAGAAGACCACAACTATCCAAAGCACACACTCAAAAATTACTCAACTCAACCCAACCTGAAAGACTTTGCTGGATGGAAGCTGGCATAGCCCAGGTTTGAGTCAAGGGGTCATTTTTAGGAGACTCTGTTTGCTTTACTTCCAGCTGTTTGCAGGTTTAACTCATTTATGAGTAGTCAATTGGAAACAGCTTCCCAGCTGAGGAAAATCTTTGCTTTCAGGCTAAAAGTACAGGGATGGGAGGGCCTGGTTTTCACTGCTTCTCTGAGGGATCACCTTGGGAAGAAAGTGCTTCATCTTGGTCAAGAAAGAAGTTCTTCACAGCAAGAGTGACTGCCCATTGGAACAGGCTGCCCGGGGAGGTGGTGGAGTCACCATCCCTGGAGGTGCTTAAGGGGAGGTTGGATGAGACACTTAGTGCCATAGTTAATTAGAAGAGTTAGGTGATAGGTCGGACTTGATCTCAGAAGTCTTTTCCAAGCTGGTTAATTCTGTGATTCTGTGAACAATAGCCTGAAATTGAACATGTATTTCACTGCTCATGAGCTGCTCAGCTTGACCTCAGAATCATGGAATAGAATCACAGAATGGTTTGGGTTGGAAGAGACCTTTAAAGGTCTTCCAGTCCAACCCCCCTGCAGTGAGCAGGGACATAAAAATCATAAAAACCTAGAGTGGTCTCTGTTGGAAGAGACCTTAAAGATTATCCAGTTCCAAACCCCCCCACTATGGGCAGGGACTCCTCCCACTAGCCTAGGTTGCTCAAGGCCTGATTCAACCTGGCCTTGAACATCTCCAGGGAGAGGAGGGTATCCACAACCTGCCTGAGCAACCTGCTCCAGTGAGATTCCAGTGTGGCAGGAACTCCAATCCCATTAAGCTCTCTCAAAAAGATAAGTTGGCCCTTGAAACAGAGAAGTGGTTCCCAGATGAAAGATGCCAAAGGCAGTCGTTCGTATCTGCTGCAGGAATGCCCAGGCCATACAAACACATTCCCTGGCAGCTAGTGGAGTGTTTGCTCATGCTCTTCTTGTCACCAAGGAGCACAGGTAAAGGAGAACCTCTGACCCCACTGAGATGGCTTCTAGGTGATCTTCAAAAGTTGACCTAAGGTTTGTATCTGGGACATATCCACCAAGCCCTTTTTTGTGCAGTTAGAAGGCATCACCTGCTGAAATGAGAGACACTGCTAGAGGTGACCTGGAAGTCTGCAGGTACAAAGCCTTGCCTCAGGCAAGGTCCTGCCTTCTGAAATACTCTCAGAGATACCAATCTTCCCTGTGCCAGGCCTGGTGGTGTGAGTGCTGCCCTGTGATGTTTACTTCATTTTGGCTTCTTCATGAACTTATCTCAGTGCTGACTACCAAGTTTCACACATTGCTGCTCCACGTCCAAAACAGCCTCCTGCTTCAGACCCCAGGAGGCTTCTTCTGGAATTTCCTCAGCAGTAAGCACTGTGGAATGGCTCTGACACTTCAGATGTTGTGAGCTGTCATCCAAGAAGTAAGCACTGCCATGAACCATCCTTACTCACGCGTACTGCTCAAGCACAGCACAGCCTGACTGTGCAAGAGGGACAATTTCCTACTCAACAGACCTGCACTCCACATTTGTCACAGCTGGATCTGCTCTCCAGAGTTCCAGTGACCTGTGCATCACCCTCATTGTTCACTGCCCCCATTTGCTGCAGCTGGGCAAATTCTTCCTGGGAACACAGAGAAGGCCTCGGGTTTGCTGCTCAATTTGGGAGAGCTAAGTTTAGGAAAAAACAGTTGTGGACACACAGAGGTCTGTGAGGGGGGAAAAGGGCACAGATTAGGGTCACTCGGGTGTCTGTGTTCCTATCAACACATGCAAATAAAAGCTGTGCAACAAGCATGGCAGGACCACTGAAACTGGGGAGGAGTGGGGAATGGCAGAGCAGGACAGAGACACATCTGGGCCATGTCATTTCCTTTTAAAAACAAGCTACAAGCTAAGAGCTTCCAAGGATGCCATTCCCAAAGGGCACACATCAGTGCTGCTTCTTGATGACATGGAGCAACTGCCATTTGCTTCTGACACAGAATCTCCCCAGAGACAAAGCCAGCAACCTGTCCGCTTACCTGAGCTGCAGGGATGAGAGTCTCTGTACCTCTGCTTTGTCTCCTAGTGAAGCTCTTGTTGGGACTCATCCAGATGCTACGTCTAGAGGTGTTCCAGAAACTTGTGGACGTGGCAGCTGGGGACATGCTTTAATGCCCATAGTGGTCATAGGTTGAGGATTGGACTCAATGATCTTGGAGGTCTTCTCCAACCCAAACAATTGTATGATTCTGTGATCTCACAAAATCCAACTTGGTTTTGTTCTCAGACAGTAAATTCCCCAATGGGATTGCTGTGATCCTTGTCATCTCAAAGATCACCTTGTTTTACTCTCCAGCTTGGCATCCCTGCCAGGACCCTTACAGCCAATCACTGCTCTGTCCTGTTCATGCCATTAGCATGCAATGATTCCTTGGCTTGTCTCTAAAATAATAAGGAAATATAATCTACATACTTCAGTTACAAGAAGCCAGCTCTGTGCTGCCAGATTTCCTATAAGGAAACAATGTCAATTTTTCCCTGCAAAGCAAGTCAGGCCAGTTCAAAAGGATCACTGCAACCTCCTTGGGTTCAAGCCATTCCCACAGTGACTCATAAGCAGATCTCTTCTTCACAACCCAAAAATGTTTCACTGAAATTTATCCACTTTTTCATCAATGCTTTAAGTTTCAGATGGCTTTTCTACAGTAAAGAAATATTTACTGAGGAAACAAAGGCTAGAAATGGGTAGGGTGAAAGAGATCTAAGGACACACTTAAACAGCAGCGTAGCCATAAATGTGACATTAACCAAAGTGACACTTGGCATGTGGGGCAAAAATCCTGACCTTGAAGCTTTAGAGATCCATGGAATCATAGAAAGTCAGGGGCTGGAAGGGACCTCCAAAGCTCATCTGGTCCAGCCCCTGTGCCAGGGCAAGATCACCCAGAGCACGCTGGAACACATCCAAATGGTTCTTGAATATCTCCATAGAAGGAGACTCCACAACCCCCCTGGGCAGCCTGTTCCAGTGCTCTGTCACCCTCACAGGGAAAAAAATTCTTCCTCAGGTTCACATGGAACCTCCTATGCCTCAACTTCCACCCACTGCCCCTTGTCCTGTCACTGGGCATCACCAAGACTAGGCTGACTCCAGCCTCCTGGCACTCACCCCTCACAAATTTATAAACATGAATCAGGTCACCCCTTAGTTTCCTCCTCTCCAAGCAGCACAGCCCCAGCTCCCTCAGGCTCTCCTCATAAGGAAGATGTTCAACTTCTTTAACCATCTTTGTGGCTCTGTGCTGGACTCTCTCAAGCAGCTCCTGTCCTTCTTGAAATGGGGGGCCCAGAACTGGATGCAATACTCCAGATGAGGCCTCACCAGGGCAGAGCAGAGGGGCAGGAGAACCTCCCTTGACCTACTCACCACAGCCCTTCAAATCCAGCCCAGAATGGCATTGGCCTTCCTGGCCACAAGAGCACCCTGCTGGCTCATGGCCATCCTTCCATCCACCAGGACTCCCAAGTCCTTCTCCCCTTCACTGCTCCCCAGCAGGTCAGTCCCCATGAGACACTCAAGTTAGTGGGGCAAGACACATGGCAGCCTGAGCCAGGCCAATTGGATGGGTGAGCTCCTCCTGCTCAGGAGTAGCTGCAGAAGGCAGAGAATGGCTCGGCTGTGAAACAGAAGGGTGTGCAGAACCCTACCTCATATCGAAACTAATGACAACAGAAAGTGCTCTGGCCACAAATGAACCAAACCTTTGTGTAAATATAGCTCAGCAGATCACACCTGACTGTCTCTAGAAGCTTTGTGTCACCAGCTAGACCTGCTGACACACTAACCTCATCACGGATAGATGCTTTCAAAGTTACTCCTTCTCCTCAGGCTGCCCTGATTCATGCTCAGTGCTGTAAGGAAAGGATCTGATCTGCCTCCCTTTCTTATCCCCATTTCCAGGAGGTAGCAGTGCAAGGGCAGAGCTTGCCTCTGGCCTTCATCACTCCTCATTAGTGTCTCACCAGTAACTAATGACCAGCTTGTGTCAGACGGAACAGGGAGGGGAATGTCCCTGCCGATGGAAAAGCCTGGCCAGGAGGTTGGGCTGATCCCATTTGCAAAACTCAGCTAATTACCCAGGGCATGATCCTGGAAAGAGCTCATGGGATTCCAGGATGGGTCAGGTTGGGAGGGACCTTAACCATCATCCAGTTCCAGCCTCTCTGCCGTGGGCAGGGACACCTCTCACTCATCCAACTCGGCCTTCAACACCAGGGAGGGGCCATCCACAGCCTCCCTGGGCAACCTATGCCAGTGTCTCCCCACTCCCACTGTGAAGAACTTCTCCCTAATCTCTAACCTCAATCTCCCCTCTACCATCTCAAAGCCATTGTCCCTCACACATTCCTTTGGGAGCCTGAATGATCTTCCTCTGAACTCTAAGCAGAGTCTCTGTACAGTGACGGTGTGGAGCGCAGAGCCACCATTTCACTTGTCTCCTCATCACAGCCTTCATCAAACATCTGTCTGTTGGCTCCAGTGGTGCAGGACATTACAGAACCACACAGAGTCAGTTTGCATTGGGTTGGAAGGGACCCTCAGAGGTCATCTTGTCCAATCCCCATGCAGGCAGCAGGGACACCTCCAACTAGATCAAGCTGCTCAGGGCCACATTGAGTCTGATCTTGAATGCCTCTAGAGATGGGGCCTCAACCACATCCCTGGGCAACCTGTTCCAGCATTTCCCCACCTCTGCTGCACAGAACTTCCTCCTGATGTCCAATCTAAATCTGCCCAGCTCCAGTTTCAAACCATTGCCCCTCATCCTATCACCACAGGCCCTTCTGAACAGTCCCTCCCCAGCCTGCCTGCAGGTCTCCTTCAGCTACTGAAAGGCTGCTCTAAGGTCTCTCTGAAGCTTTTTCTTCTTCAGGCTGAACAGCCCCAACTCCCTCAGCCTACATTCTTAGCACCACTGCAAACAGCAGAAGGTGTTCTCATTTCCCCAGGACAGAGCAGCACAAATGGTGTTCATCTGACTTGGTGTTGCCTTTTTTTCTATAGCAATGTCCTGATAATGCCCCCTGAAGTCTGAGCCAGATGTGTTGGCCTAGCACACCCTGGGGGGGACATGACTGAGCAGTGCTCCTGAGCACATGAGGCATTTGTTTGAGTCTTGGTACATCTTGAGTTTCCTCCCACTCTTGCTCTTCTGGTGTACTGGGTGTTTGCAACAGACTTCCCAAAGATCTAGTGTGGGCCAAAGGTCAAGGCCAGCTCTTGAGGAGTTTGATGTGTCAGAGAGTGGAGATATTCTAGGCCATCAATAAATGTTCTTCTGAGCGTCAAACAAAGCCCTGAGTTACATCACAGGAAAATGAGTGAGCAAAGAAGCTCCTTCATGAGCACTGCAGATGTTACACATCTGTCAACAGGCTATGTTTGCTGATTGAAGAGAATTTCCTTTCTGGCACGGTGAAGCAATCTCAGAGCTTCTTCACCTCTCTCTGCAGTGGCTTTCTGCTTGCCTGGCACATCCCCGTTTCGCTGTCACGAGCCGCTCCACGCTCAGATCTCCCCTCAGAAGCAATCCTGTCCCAGCTCAGCTGCTGAATGGGTGCTGAGTCATGGCACAGCTCACACCACAGCCACGCCAGAGGATGGATGTCAATCAGCACGAGCCAGCAGTGTGCCCAGGTGGCCAAGAAGGCCACCAGCATCCTGGGCTGTGCCAGCAATAGCATGGCCAGCAGGAATAGGGAAGTGATTGTGCCACTGTACAGGGCACTGATGAGGCCACGCCTCAAATCCTGGGTTCAGTTTTGGGCCCCTCACTCCAAGAAGGACATTGAGGTTCTAGAAAGGGTCTCAGTCTGTCTTCACAGGTGCTCCAGCCTTCTGATCATCCTCGTGGCCCTTCTCTATGGCCAGACTCCAGCATGTCCATATCTTTCTTGTAACAGGGGCTCCAGAACTGGATGCAGTACTCCAGGTGAGGTCTCACCAAAATGGAGTAGAGGGGAAGAATCACCTCCCTGGTCCTGCTGCCCACACTTCTCCTGATGCAGTCTAGGATCTGGTTGGATTTCTGGCAGCTCAGCCTGCTCCTGCACATAAATTCCTGCTGAGAGATTTGGGTAAGGCTGAAGCCAGGGAAATCTGCTTTGTTCCTGCAGATTTCTATGTAACATAAGGTATGTGCCTCAGCCCAACAGAAGTCCTCCTACTCCATGAGGTGGGTTCTTAGTGCCCCATCCACAGCAATTTTGTAAAGGCTCNAGGGGGCTACAGGAGGACTTGAGAGGGACTATTGACAAGGGCTTGTAATGACAGGACGAGGAGGAATGGGTTTAAACTGGCAGAGGGGAGATTGAAACTGGATGTTAGGAGGAAGTTGTTTGCAGTGAGGGTGGTGAGACACTGGCACAGGTTGCCCAGGGAGGTTGTGGAGCACAGAATCACAGAATGTGGTCTTCAATCACATTCTGTGATTCTGTGCTCCACAACCTCCCTGGAGGTGTTCAAGGCCAGGTTGGACGAGGCCTTGAGTGACCTGTTCTAGCGGGAGGTGTCCCTGCCTGTGGCAGGGGTTGGAACTGGATGAGCTTTGAGCTTCCTTCCAACCTAAACCATTCTATGATTCTACGAATTGCTCAAAAAAGGGGTAAAATGCAGGTCAGCCCCAACTGTTCTTCTCTACCTGGTGCACTTAGAGTGACAGCAGAAGCCAGGGGTGAAAAATCAGCTTCAGCTAAGCTGCCACTGACGTCAGTGTGAGAAGGACTTGATGCAACAAGCGAAGACCTTACCCTGAAATCCAAGCCGCCAGTGCACGGAGCCGCAGCAGCAAACCTGTTTGCACAGAACACACCACAGAAAGAAACACAAACTGGTGGCATGGGAAAGGTTTTCCCAAATAAACAAAACTCCCCATCCTATCAACTGCCACCAGGCAGGAGATGACAGCTCACACTGTGGCTGTTTGGAACATGAAATACAGGGAGAGAAAGGCCAGGAACCAGCCCACAGAGGCTCTAATCCTAGAATCACAGCACTATAGAACTGTGGAGGGTGGAAGAGGCCTTTGAGACCACCAAGTCCAACCACTCACCCAGAGCTCACAACCCCACCACTGCTGCTAAGCCACTGCCACTAAACCACGTCCCTCAGCACCACATCCACACCTCTTTTCAACCCCTCCAGGGATGGGGCCTCCACCCCCTCCCTGGGCAGCCTGTTCCAACTCTTGCTGGGAAGAATTTTTTCCTCATACCCAACCTGAACCTCCCCTGGCACAGCTTGAGGCCATGTGCTTGAAGACAGACCATGTCTTCACAATGCTTTGGCACCTGGCACACCCAGCACATCACTTCAGGCTCTGCTCTGACTGTTTTTGGAGAAATGGGGCTCTCAGCTAGAAAATGTCCTCTTTCCATGGCACCTTCATTTTTCACAGTTACAGGTAGGGTCGTAGGTGAGTTTGGGCGGTGTGGAGCAAGAACTGGCATCCAGGTTAGCATTTGGTGCTTACCTGTTGAGCTGCAACCTGTAGTGCCCTCAGAAACCTCATAAGCAAGGCAGAAGGAACTACAAATAGGAAGGAATTAGATTTTTTAACAGGAAGGCAGAGAAATTGGTTGCTATGCAGGGAAACACCTGACAGACAAATTCTGAACACAAAACTGTTCTCAGCTTCCCTCTTCCTGGGGATATTTTGCAATTAAGCAGGGAGCTGATTTACAAGCTTGCAGACACCACACTAATAAATCAGTCTCTGCTGTCAGCTCCACCTGCCCAAGCCGAAAGAAATGAGGTGTCCATTGCCTAACATCAAATTGGTTCTTTTGCTGCCCAGACCAAGGGGGGAAAAAAACCATATAATTATTACATCTTTGAAAAGATCTTAAGGGAACAATTCTGATCGCTCTTCACTGGCACAGAAAGCAGCCCAGAGCAAAGCAGGACTGAAATAAAGCAATGCATGATCTCCAAGGACTGAAAGGAAAGGGTGGGATGGCTGTGGCACCTCTGCACTGCACCTGCTGCTCAGGGGCAGCCCTGCGTCCTCTGGCAGACTTTAAGCCTTGACCACTTTCCAGCAGGCCAGAGAGGGCCCCTACCACTCCCTGTTCCCATGGCAGTCAGGGCTCTCTGCTTTTTGGCTAACAACTAAATCCACAGCACTTAGATCTGTGTGCCTGGCAGAGTAACCAACTGGAATGGGAACTTCTCCTTTACACAAAGGATTGTTTCTGTTTCTGCCTGCATCTTTTAGGCTTATGAATTTAAAAACACTTGGCCTGGGCTAAATTTAACACACAGAGTTACACAGAATGGTAGGGGTTGGAAGGGACCTCTGGAGATCATCCAGTCCAACCCCACTGCCAAGGCAGGGGCACCTAGAGAAGGTCATACAGGAACACATCCAGGTGGGTCTGGAAAGTCTCCGAGAAGGAGACTCCACAACCTCTCTGGGCAGCCTGCTCCAGGGCTCCAGCACCCTTCCATTACAGAAGCTCCTCCTCATATTTAGATGGAACTTCTCATGGTCAAGTTTGTGCCTGTTACCCCTTGTTCTGTCACTGGGCACCACTGAACAAAGCNCCGGCTTCCCGGTATGTGAAGCCAGAGTCTGTCCCTGTATGAGCTCCTCAGCTGGCACCGGCACTGCTGGGCTCCCGGTAAGTGGAGCCCACCGGGACAGCCAGAAGCAGTGTGCACGGGGCCCCGCAGCCCCTTTGGGCATCCTCGCCAAGCCGTGCCGAGCCGTGCCAAGGCGGCAGGTGACTGGCAGGGCAGCGGGCGAGCAGCGGCCACCCGAGGATGCGCAGGGAGGAGGCACGGTCGCTGACGGCGGCGGAATCACGCTCCGGGAGCAGGATAAAAGCCCCGCGGACACCGTGGCTGCCCAGCCGCTCGCCGCAGCCGCTCCGCAGCCAGCACCGCCATGGGCACGCGCCTTCGCCTCCTGCCCGCGCTCCTGCTGGCCGCCGCCGTCGCCGTCTGCCAGGGTAAGAGGCTGCGGAAGGGTCCCGGGGGGCTCGAGGGGTGCGGGGCGTGCCGCGGGGGTCCCGAGCCGGAGCTCAGGCGGCTCCTCCCGCTGACAGGGGTGCCGCTGGCCGGGGAGCTGCGCTGCCGCTGCCTGCGAGCCGTGACCGAGGTCATCCCTCCGCGGCGGCTGGCCCGCATCGAGCTGCTCGCCGAGGGGCCGCACTGCTCCGTGCCCGAGGTCATGTAAGTGCCCGGTCTTCATGCCAAACCCGGTCCTCATCTCGGTGCCGGTCCTCACCCGGCCCCCAGTCCTCATCTCGGTGCCGGTCCTCACCCGGTCCCCCGTCCTCACCCCGGCCCCATTCCTCATCTCTGTCCCGGTCCTCAACCGATCCCGGTCCTCATTCCAGTCCCAGTCCTCACCCGGGCCAGTGGTCCTTCTGCCTTGATTCTCACCCTGATCCCGGTCCTCACCCCGGCTGCAGCCCTCACCCGGTCCCCCAGTCATCCTGGACCCGGGGTCACTGCAGTCCTGGTCTCACCTCCTCTGTCACCCTGCAGAGCCACGACGAAGCAGGGACAGATGCTCTGCCTGAACCCCTCTGCGCCCTGGGTCAAGCTCATCCTCACCAGGATCCTCAACAAGAACCAGCGGGGGCCAACCCCGACTTCAGCCCTTCTGGAGGGCAAGGTAGTTCCTGGCTGGGTGTGAAATCAGCCTGCATGTCCCAGGAGTAACTGCCACTGGTCTCTGGAGGGCAGTCTGCCTGGTTGTGCCACCATCAGGCAACTCTCCAGAAGACACATCTCCTGTGGGACTCGGTGTGTGGGGCGTGCAAGAAGGAGAGATGTCCTAACTGGCTTTGTGACTTGATTAATGCCTGTTGCAGTTCACATAAGGAGCTCTGAGGAGGAAACATCTCCAAGTGAAGCTGCTGGTGAAGATGGGTGCTGGAAGAAGCTAACAGCCCAGCTTTCCAGTTCCGATGAGTTTATGGACCAGATGTTCTATGATCACTCCCCCTGAGACCCTCCCCTCCCTTCCCCTCATATTTATTACTGCCCATTCCTATGTATTTATTGACTAGGATTAAGTGGTTGAAGCAGTTTCATGAGGCAACACAGACCTTGCCAGACACCTCTCTGCAGTTCTCACCATCTGAGAACCTCTGCACAAACTCCTCCTCTCCAAATACTATTTGCCAACAAGTTCTTACAAACAGCTTAATATCCAAAAAGAAGATGGGGCCATCTTGGAGACCCTTGTGCCAGTACCTGCAGACAGCCTGACCACAGAGGTTGGAGTGGGACCACATTGCAACGACTGATGCCTGCCCCTTGGCACTGGAGTGCCTGCTTAGGCTTAGATGGGAATAAAGGAATCCCAGAACGCCAGGCTGGAAATGATCCCAAGAATCATCTGGCCCAGCTTTCCAAGGTGACGGTGTAGTTGAAATGAGTAGATTGAAGCAAGTGCAGCACAGTGCTGCCACACTCAACCTGCTGCCTCAGGTGCCTGAAGGAGCCTGGGGCTCAGAATGTTCTTTTTCCACCACTGCAATTCCCTAGGGGTTACTGCGGAAGCCCTAGGACCTGTGAGCACAGTGGAATTACAGGAAGCTTGCTCCTCAAGTCTCTCTCTATTCAACATTTAAGGCACTTTGAGAACTCCTACAAAATTGTGAGGTTTCCTGCTGAGATGGTTTGAGCTTCTAACAAAAACCTATTGGGGCTGGGTGGTTTGTTCCTTTCCAAAGGAGCTGACATTGAAATATTTGGTGTTTATACACAAGCTGTATCGGAACAGTAAAACGTTCTGAAGAGGTGAGATATTTTATGTCTGCTTGTATGACATACTGTCAGAATCCAGAGGGGAAAGAGCAGTTTCCCATAGTCTGCTTTGGAAAATTGTATTCATGTCAATAGGTGGGTTTCTCATGAAATGATCATGTAATGAAATAAGACTGCAATAAAAATATTTTTTTTCCTTGTTGAAAACTCCAGCAGGTTCTTATCTGAACATTATGACATCAAAAACACAGCCAGGCTTTGTTAAAACCTTAATAGGGTCAGTTCCCCATACTGCCTCACTTGTCTGTGGGGCTTGATTCATGCAAAGAGAGGTTCAAAATGCAGCACTCTAGGGTGGAGTGACACCCAAGGCTGTGCCACTCCCAGGAGAGCAGAGAAGGAAGGGCACTCCATTGAAAGCAGTGCTTCACTAAGAGGTGTGCCCTGAACAGCCACCACACCAAGTGACCCACAGCTCACCCCTGGAGTGTTACTGCCTCAGGACTGCAGCAGACAGGCTGGAACCCAAAGCAAGGTGGTTTATCACAGAACTTGGAGCTAAGCAAAGGCTTAAGGAGCTTACAGGAGTCTCCTATTGATAATGTGCAGACAGAAGGCAGAAAAACCCCAGATGCTGCCGAGCTCAGGCAGTCCACAAGGCACAAATCCTTGGCAGTACAGAGCAGTTCTGGGAAAGTCCTGCCAATGCCCAGCCTGTTCTTCAACCCTCTCATAGAAGTAAGTTTTTGGACAGAAACCTGGGCTAGATGGACCTTCGGTCCCATCGAGTGGCTGTTGCCATGGGAGTGCCATGTACTTCGCTCTCTGATCTCCAGAGGTCACTTCCAACCCCTCTCATTCTGCAGTCTACCACCCTCAGGAGTTGGATGATTTATCCCTTACCCTCCTCATCTCCCTTATGCAAAAGAGGGACATGGATAGGTGGCACCTTACTGCACTGCAACAACAAAGGACTCTGCTTTTTGATGAAGCAGGACAGAGCAAAACTAAGGCAGATGAAAACCTGCCTCCTTCACCAGCACGAGGGAATCGCTGTGGGTATACAACATCCATCCCTAACCTTGCAGTGCCAAAACACACCCATGGACAGACAGTATGAAACATCTTCTTCCCTTTCCCTCCCACCATCCTTTGCTGCCATTTATAGGTGACCAGAAATTACTGCTCCATCTCCACAACCCTGAGAGAGTCGTATCCATGCTGGCCACCACTCAGCAGGCTGGGCTGCATCTGCACACCTAAAGGTTTTCCTCCATCAGGTGATGGAGGAAACCTCAAATATTGTGTTCACATCTTGAGTACTGTGTTCAGTTTCAGGCACCTCAATACAAGAGGGATGTGGAGGTGCTGGAGTGAGTGCAGAGGAGGGAAAGGAAGCTGGGGAAGGGCCTGGAGAATAAATCTTATGAGGAGTGATTGAAGGAGCTGGGGATGGTTAGTGTGAAACAGAGGAAAATGAGGGAAGACCTCATGGCTGTCTACAGCTACCTGAAAGGACCCTGTGGAGAGGTTGGTGCTGTTCTCTTCTCACAGGTAAACAGTGATAGAACAAGAGGGAATGGCCTCAAGCTGCAACTGGTAGGTTTAGACTGGGCATTAGGAAGAATTTTTTTTACAGAGTGTGGTCAGGCATTGGAATGAGCTGCCCAGGGAGGTGGTGGAGTCACCACCCCTGGATGTGTTTAAAAGTCATTTGGATGCGGTGCTTGGGGATATGGTTTAGGAACCTTGCAGAGTAGAGATATTGGCTGGACTTGATGATCCTGAGGGGCTTTTCCAGCCTGAATGTTCCTGTGATTCTGTGATGTCTGTCAGAAAGCACCAGCAGCAGCAGCATGTCTGTCTTGGGAACACATGGATGCCAGCCTCCCTTGGCCAGAGCAGCAGGCACTGGCAAATTCCCAAATTTCCAAGGCAAAATTTTCACTTTCACTGCCTGGTGCACACCAAAACTTGGGACTAAAAGACCAACAAGAGCCTGAAGACCTAAGTTACCTCCTGGAAGAGATGTCTGGTTTGATGTTACTTGGGAAAACTGTGGCTCAGTGCAGACTGCTGCAATTCTTCCCTCCTGCTCTATGTCATCTGTTTTCCTTTAGATGCACTTAATCTACTGAAATAGCAATGGAAATCTCTTGTGCAACTCTGGATTTTTGTCTCCCAACCCATTTTCAGCATGGACATAGATTGCCCAACAAGAAACCTTGGTAAAACAAGAGACATCAAAAGACTCTCTTAAACTTTAAGTCCTCAAGGGATTTGGGATGTTTTATCATTTGGCCTTTGAAACTCTCCAGACACTAAGAAAGCAAAGCTTGACAAGACCCTAAAGAGCTTCAGATAAACTCCTACAGATCATCAAATTGCAACTAGGGTTGCAACTTAAAACTAGATTTAACCCCTGCAGTTACTCTTCTTGGTGTAAAAAGAGAAGCCAGAAAGAGGGGTCCCCAGTAAAGCCCCAGCTTTGAGTGCTATTAGCTTAAGGGGCTTTGTGCCGTGCTGTAACGAACCTGATGAACCGAGGTTGGGTTGAAGGTTGGACTTGATGATCTTAATGGTCTCTTCCAACCAAGACAGTTCTATGATATCTAGGTGGGTGGTAAGCAAAGTGCTTTGCTCTCCACAGCTGCAGACTGTGGAAGCAGAACATTTTCATAGAGAAATTAGAGATTGCTGCCTCTAGACTTTTCTAACTGCTGGCCCTTTCTGCTTTCCAGGAACACCACTGCTGCTCAGCACAAGGATATCCAACTAGATTTTTACTACCACATAAATGGATCCTTCTTATTTTCTCCCCTTAAACCAAACTAGAACATTTTCAGATCATTCTCTGGACATTTTCTCCCATGCCTGTCTCTCTAAGAGACAAGAGCCAGAATCAAATACACATTTTCACAGACCCACTGCAGCATTCTTTCTGTAAGTCTCCAGCTGATCCAAGTCTGTTGGCAGCACACAGGCTCTCCAGCACACGCTCTCATCCCTTATGCCATGGGGATCAGTTTAGCTCTCCTCAGCACAGAAAGGTGTGTTCCAAAAGAGAGGAGTGCTCAGAGCACCCTACCACAAATCTGCCTCTGTCTGTTCCTAAGCCCAGAGCACCAAGTTACCTGCAGTTTTTCCCCAGGTGATTTCCAGCCCTGCTCGTAACATTCAATCAGCTCTCACCTCAGCCATGAACACCAGCATGAACACCCCTGGCTCAGAAGGAAACACCTCTTCAGCCTCCAGAAGCAAACCTTGGGTAGCAACCATCTGGCCTGGCCTGAAGGAATAATAATAATTAAAAAAAAAAAAAAAAAAAAAACAAAACCAACAAAACAAACAAACAAACCCACAAAAAACAAAACAAAAAAAACCAAACCAGAACAAAA
This sequence comes from Ramphastos sulfuratus, assembly GCA_013399055.1. Classification (NCBI taxonomy): domain Eukaryota; kingdom Metazoa; phylum Chordata; class Aves; order Piciformes; family Ramphastidae; genus Ramphastos; species Ramphastos sulfuratus. The sequence continues at coordinate 17,089 of WBNM01016676.1, read as the reverse complement.
AGTTAGTGATGGAAAGGTAGAGAATGTCAGCTCTGTTGGACAGAAGCTTTGTGCCATTAAAACACCAAAACCAAGTATAAAGAGACAGGAACTTTGCACCAGTGGCATGTTACTGCTGCCACATCCCCAGCTCCTCACAAAGGATAATGAAACTGGGCAGATATATGAGGGAATGTGGGGTGCACATCATTTTCAGGCAGAGTTGGGGCAACACACATGTTTTCAGTAAAGAAAATGCCACAAGCTTAGGGAGTGTGACACAGATAACACCAGCAATACAGCACTGGGGGTTGGGCTCTTCTTCCTAGGATCAGGTGAGAGAAGGACAGGCAATGGCCTGAAATTGTGCCAGGGGAGGCCTAGGTTGGAGATGAGGAGAAATTTCTTCGCTGCAAGAGTGGTCAGGGATTGGAAGAGGCTGCCCAGGGAGATGGTGGAGTCCTCATCCCTGGAGGTGTTCAAGAAACCTGTGGCCATGGTACTTGAGGATGTGGTTTAGTGACCACGGTGGTGTTGGGTTGTTGGCTGGACTGGATGATCTTGGAAGGCTTTCCCAACCCAAACAGTTCTGTGATCTTACCTGAACATGAAAACAAAAACTGAAAATTGTTGTGCTGGTTTGAGGCTAATTGGAATATTTTAATGAAAAAAAATTAGGTTATAGGCTGTGAAAAGCAAACAGTGGTGATGTCTGCTTCACTCATAGGCTTGCTGAGATGTATAAAAACAAGGATACAAACATAGATAAGACAGAGAGTCTCTCTCTGGGAGCTGCTGTGTCTGCTGGCCTTCTGCTGTGTAACTCAACTAATCATTCTGCTTCTTACCTCCCTTGCTGATCCTCCAAACTCACCTTGCACGTAAGGCAGACTCTGGGATAAGGTAGAGGGGTGGGAAGAAGGTGGAAGGGTGGTTGGGAGCCCCTCCTGGGGACTCTGATTTCTGGGAGGGGGATTGTGTTTCTGTATTACTTTTAACTTGTATATTCCTGTAACTATTCCTGTCTGTTGTGTCTATCTCTGCTTGTACATTGTGCTGAGCTGTAAATAGAGCTTCAGTCCTTAACTTCCAGCCAGCTGAGTCTAGTCTGGGTGATTTTCATAGAGTGGAGGGGCAGGTAACTCCCAAACCATCACAATTGTGCTCTGACTTGTTTTAATTTCCAGGTTCTTCAGTTATTCCAATGAACTGGAGAGAAGTTACTTTTTGGGGTCATCTACAAATGAGTGTCCTACACAAAATCTAGTGAGCAGCTGTGTCAAACCTAAAGGCAGCTGAAGAACAGTCTGGCAAGTGACAGGAATGAAGGTACCTAGGATGTTTTTTTGGGGAACTTCAGTGGGGATTCACTTTGTTTTAAACTCACAAAGACATCTCCTGCTGAGTTCAGGAGTAGTGCACATCGTATCTGCATAGCAAAGTAAAAGCAACAGAAAATCCTGGGGTTATGTTTTGCTGATGTATGTTACATGTTTTGGTTTTTTTTTAATATGACTTGATTAGTGCTTTTCTCCTTTTAACAGAATAAGCTTTAACTGAGAGCCACAGGAACATCCCTTTATCAGCCATAACTGGGAATGTGTGGTTAAACCACATGCCAGAAGTCTTGGCAAGGTTGGTAACTCCTAATGATTACTTCAGAAGAACCTACAAGAAGCTGTAAATGCAAGTAAAATCTGTCAGTCAAGCTTAAGAGATGCTTCCCTGGGCTGAAAATCCACATTCCCTGCTGTTGTGCTCACAGCAAACAGCTCAGACATCAACTAGATACCTCATTTTAACTTCTGCAGAGTTCTGGAATGAGTCAGAGTATTCCAAAAGAGTCCTGACAGAACAAATGCTCCTATCTCAAATTTAACTGGGAAGTGATGCCACTTGAGTAGAATCTGCTTCAAGTGGCAGAGTATTTTACACTCCTTGCAATTCAAATTGACTAATAATAATTAGAAGCAATGAAAAAGTCAAAATATTCTACACTTCTCCTAAAATTACAGAATTTGGAGCCTGTTACTGTTTAAGAATAGCTGTGTTGCTCTTAACAACAGCCATGACTGCCTCCCACTGATCTTGATGGTGCTCACATCAGACACTGCAGAGCCAGAGCAAGCCAGACAATAAATGTTGTCACAATCATGTAATCACAAATGCACCCATCCACAAACTTCAGCATTCTGAGAGCACTGACTCCCTGTGCTGACACCTGTAGATAGGGATGCCAAAACAACTTGGATTAAAAGCTCTCATTGAAACAGACTTGGCCTGGGTATTGAGTTCTCCAGTGTCTGCCTTCAAACCATACTTGAGCTGAGATTTTTCCAGCCATGCAGTGTTGCCTGGTAGCCTGAGGATTCCTAATGGAAAGCACAAGAGAAAAGTTTCCAAAAGGTTGCCCATGCTTTCGTGCCCTTTCTCTTCAAGATCCTAAACATGAATTTCCATCTCGAATCCATCTCCCTTCTGCTTTCTATAAACAATTTGTGCTTTCTATTTCAGCTGACAGCCACAGCAAACAGAATTTGTGCTTCTGTTTCCCTGCCACCACCATCCAGGAACAGGTCCTAAGGGAAAATAAGAGTAAAATAATTGGAGTGACTGGAGGCTCCTACTTGGTGTTTCAGAGCAGTGACTACATAGCACTGGATGCAGTGAATGCCATCACTGATCACAGAGTCATAGAATGGTTTGGGTTGGAAGGGATCTTCAAGATCAGCCAGTTTCAACCCCCTGCCATGGTTAGCCTGTCTAAGAAGCTTTTGGTGACACCAGCTTCACTGAGGCTGTCCTGGGAATTGGACTGAAGCAAGACATGTTCCAGTTTTTCTTGCCAGTGACATGGCATGACTGCTGTCCTTCTTACCAGAGACTGAGGGTGTGCAGGGGCAGGAGATGCAGAACGGGAAGGTGATGGAATGCAGGAAAGCTTATCTCAGTCTCCCTGGAGTGCTGTGCAGCATGAGCAAGGCTTACAAGTTCAGTGCCTTTTTCTGATACATGTTGGGGACTGCTGGGAAGGAAAATGCTGGCAGCAATCATGGCTGGCTTCCCTCATTGACAGTGCCCCAGCAAGTGTTCTGAAGATTCCTAGATTCATAGAATGGGTTGGGTTGGAAGGAGCCTTCAAGATCATCCAGTTCCAAACCCCTTGCCATGGGCAGGGACACCTCCCACCAGCCCAGGCTGCTCAAGTCTTTATTCAACCTGGCCTTGAACATGTCCAGGAAGGGGCATCCAGGACCTTCCTGGGCAACCTGTTCCAGTGTCTGCCTATCCTCACTGTTAAGAATTTCTCCCTAATCCGCAGCCTCAATCTGCCCTCCTCCAGCCTAGTGCTGACCGTGACATTCCCAACTAGCTTCGGCTTCCCAGGCAGCGCCTTGGCAGAGGGCAGCAGGAGCGACGAGCGAGGCTACGGTGTGGAGTGAGGGCCCCCTGGTGGGCACTTTGCGCATGGCATGGCTGGCCAGGGCGGGCGAACACTTGCCCAGGTTACATCCGGCCTGAGTCCGCAGCGGCTGCTGCGAGTGCCAGATCATGGCAACGTCTTCATCCCGGAGGTGTCCAAGAAATGTGTGAATGTGGCACTTTGGGACATGGTTTAATGGCCATGGTGGTCTTGTGCTGCCGGTTGGGTTTGGTGATCTTAAAGATTGTGATTTTATGAGGCTATGGTGGTTCATCCCCAGTACTGGTGTCCTTCAAGAAGAGAGGCTGTAGATGGGAGAAGGACTGCCAGAAAGCAAAAGAAGGCCAGCAAATCAGTGTTCTGAAAGCTAGCAGTGTGCCCAGGTGGGCAGGAGAGCCAATGGCATCNCTAGGTTGGGCTGGATGAGCTTGGAGGGCTCTTCCAACCTGGTTGATTCTATGATTCTATGATTCTACAAACTTCCCTGGGGCAACAAAGTTTCTTCTTAAATGACCCAAACAGAGCAAATGCAAACCATCTGTTCCACCAGCATCTGCAGAGGTCCCCACCACGATGGTGCACGGTGGCATGGGTAGGGACAAAAAGATGGTATGGGTAGGGGCAAAAAGGTGGCATGGGTAGGGGCAAAAAGGTGGCATGGGTAGGGGCAAAAAGTCACACCCCAGCATACAATCCCTCAGCATCCACCTGCCTTGGGCTATCGATTGAGAAAAAACTGGTCCCAGTGGAAATGAAGACTTTGTAGCAAAGAGCAAGTATGCAAATGAAATCCTCAAGGACGGGACAGAGATGTTCTCACCACACAGTAGCTAAGGAGGAACCTGGCTTCTTTGGTAAGGGAGCAAACTGACCCAAATTAGGCCATCCTCAGATACTGTGACAGATGAAAACCAAAGCTCCAGCAAACTCTGCACACTCAGTACCGAAGTTCATAGAATCATAGAATCATAGAATGGTAAGGTTGGAAGGGACCTCAAAGCTCATCCAGTTCCAAGCCCCTGCCATAGGCAGGGACACCTCCCACTAGTACAGGTCACTCAAGGCCTCATCCAACCTGGTCTTGAACACCTCCAGGGAGGTTGTGGAGCACAGAATCACAGAATGTGATTGAAGACCACATTGGGTGATTCTGTGCTCCACAACCTCCCTGGGCAACCTGCGCCAACAGTTCCATGTCCTTCGTGTTCTGGGGGCTCCAGAACTGCACACAGGACTCCAGGTGGGGTCTCAGGAGAGCAACCAAAGGACACCATGTTAGACCCCTCGGACACCACCAGAGACCCCTCAAGGGGTACCACAGATCCTTCAGAGACCACCGGAAACCCCTCGAAGGCTACCAGAGACCCTTCAGAGCCTATCCCAGAGCTGTGCTGTATCAAATACGTCAACGTGATGCTTAGCTCCAAGAACAACCTGCGTGCGCACGCCTGTCCCGGCGAGCCAAAGCATCTGCACGTTTAAGAAACCAAAGCAGCAGCTCGGTCCTGTCGGGGTGCAAGATGAGGCGCCGGAGCCTTCTTGCCCCCAGCGTTGTCAGTGTGCAGCTGCCGGCACCCCACAAGCAGCCTCAGGCGCCGAGCCCTCCCCGCCCCTCCGCCTTCTCGCCCGGCCCCGGCTCCTCCCGTGCCCAGCCCCGCAGGGCGGCCGCCCCGGGCCCGCTACTCGCCCTTGCTCCTCCCCTCGCCCCTGGGTTGCGGCGCCGCTTCCGTCCGTCGTGCCCGACATGGCGGCGGCGGCGGCGGCCGCCTTCTGCTCACCCGGCTCGGTGCTGCGTCCGGGCTTGGCACCGCTGAGGAGGTGGCGCAGCCTCTCTCGCCCTCTGCCCCGGGCCGCCTACAGCACCAGCAGCTCCCCTCGCAGCGCGGCCAGGTACGCTCGGGATGGCTTCATCCTCGCTCCCGCCTCCGCCTCCTCCTGCTCCCGGTGCGGCGGGAAGCGCTGCGGAGCGGCTGGCAGCCGCCCTGCGCCGGTCGCCACGGGCGGCCCTGAGCTGAAAGAGGCCTGCGGGGGGGGAATGGGGTGGACGCTGCCTCGACCCTCGGCTCCGGCGTGAGGCGCGGCCCTTGCCGGGGACGGCGGGGCCGGGCGGGGGCCGCGGAGGGCTGCGGCGCTGGCGGTGCTGACCCCCGGCGGGGATTGAAGGGTGCGCGGGGCTGGGGGCGCTGTGACCCTGCGACCCTGCGACCCTGCCTGCCTCGGGCCCGTCTGGCGGGATCCTGGGAGTGGTCCTTGCCCTACCCCTGATGCTGCCAGGCTTTCTGAGGTACTGGGATGCGATGGCCTTGATCCTGGTGCCTGGCAGAGCCTGTCGCTGGGTTTACACAGAGTGGCTACAGATCTCTGCATGTTTCTCATGGAGACAAATGTTCTTATGGAGTCCAGAGGGAATCTCCCCCACAGCAACTCGTCCCCATCACCTCTCGTCTTTTCCCTGAGACTCCTTGGGAAAAGGGAGTCTCCACCCTCCTGGTAGCTACCCTTTATGTGCTGGTCCGTGGTGATAAGGGCTCCGCTGAGCCTTCTCTTCCAAAGGCTGAGCAAAGCCAGCTCTTTCCTATGGCAGCTCTGCCAGACCTCTCATCATTGGCTTGGACTGGGCAACCTTTAGAGGTCCCTTCCAGCCCAAATCATTCCAGCCCAAACCATTCCCCTTTACTCTGCTCTTCTCAGACCCTACCTGGAGTCCTGTGTGCAGCTCTGNAAGCCACAGTTTATGTTCCAAGAGCATGCAAATTCATAATAAGAGGTAGGGCTATTACAATTATTTCTTGTAGTTCATTAACATAGGTATTGTCCCATTCTTTGCCCCATCTCCAGCCCTCCCCTGTGGCCTTGAAGGGTTATCTGAGATAAGCACCAGCACAGTCTTTCTTGCAGGGTTTCTCCAACTAGTTGCTGCAGACACTTCCTCCCACAAATTTTGGTATTTTATGGCTTGCTGCAGACATCCTCAAAAATGTGCATCTGGTCTGTAAGGCTCTTTACCAGCACTCCTTCATTTTTCTTTTATCAGAAGGGCTGTGTGATGGCGCCGGAACCTCAGAGATGAAATGTTCCATTTTCGGGTGTTCAGAGTAGTCAGGCAATGAGGGATGCTGTGCTTTTATTCTCTTAGTACCTCATCAAACAGTTTTTTAATTTCCTGGGCCTTTTTTTTTTTTTTTTTTTGTATGTGTGTCTGTCTGTCTTCTTCCCAAGGTTTGTCTGTGGAACTAACCCCCACTTCTGTTGCACAATAGGTAATGCCCATTGCTGTGAGCTGCTGAGTTTGTGCCCTAGTCTTAAAGCTCTAGATGAAGCCCACTAGAAGCCAAATGACCCAGAGAAATAATAAGTACTGCTGTCTTCCTAGAAAAGTGAGGTAAAATAACCTCGGTGGGCTTCAGTTTATGCCAAGCAAAGCTCAAGCACCAAAAATCAAAGCAGTCAAACAGCAGGTGTAAGAATAAAGTGATTAATTATAGTGATTACATTTAATTCATTAAAATAATTCTTGGGAAGAACAGTGTGTTGGCTTGCTGTAATGAAGAGCAGCTAGACAGATCATCATTCCTCATTGACAGAATTCATGGCAGGACATTTCCAGATGTGCCACCTGTTGAAGTTCCGCTTTGTGGAACCGAAGTGTGCATGGTTAAGTGTAAACCTGAAGTATCCATGTGGCATTTCTTCTGTTTAGTGAAGCAGAGCAGCAGAATGGTAGTGCTTGAATAGCTGCTCACTGAGGGGGGCACCTAACCGTGTCAAAGAGGAACAAAATCATCTTTGTGTTCTAAGGAAGGTAACAGTTGGTAAACCCTTGGTAAAGTGTGGGTGCTGGCCAATGGAGGATGACATCATTTGCTATGTATGAAGGTGAATAGGGTTAGTGGTTGGACCTGATGATCTCCAAGATCTCCAAGGGTCTTTTCTAACCTCTATGATTCTGTGATTCTCTTGCAAGGAAACATCCAAGGAATGCTAAAAATCAATCAAAGTGGTGGTTCTTGTGGTGGCAATCGTCATTGTCATCATCATCATCATCAATTTATTATTATAATAAATAAAATCAATAATACTTATGTTATGTTTTATTGTGTTGTATCATATCATATCATATCATGTCATTGTATTACCTTACATCACATTGTAGCATTTTGCATTGTAGCATTTTGCATTGTAGCATTTTGCATTGTAGCATTTTGCATTGTAGCATTTTGCATTGTAGCATTTTGCATTGTAGCATTTTGCATTGTAGCATTTTGCATTGTAGCATTTTGCATTGTAGCATTTTGCATTATGTCACATATAATGAATAGATGATATTATATGTAACTATATATAATTATGCAGTGTTATAAATATGTGTATAATCATATGTAAGAATAAAAAGAGTTATTATGATAAAAGTTATGTATTGTTATTATTATTAATGATGATAATAATAGTGATGATGATGGTGTTTGGAATACCAGGAAATTAACCAATCAAAGCACTCGTAAATATTTAAGATGGAAAATCTCCCACTGAGAAGTGGCTGGTTTGTGGTGACATTTTTGACCTAAAGGTGACCTCTCCTTTTGTCTTTCTAGTGATGAAGCAACCATTATCTCAGGGACAAAGCTTGCTAACCAAGTTCTGAAAGAAGTTCGAAGGGATGTGGAATCCTGGGTATCCCTTGGAAACAGGAGACCTCACCTCACTGTCATACTAGTAGGAGACAACCCAGCTAGTCACATCTATGTCAGAAACAAGATCAAAGCAGCTGCAGCTGTAGGTATGTGTCAGCTCAGATGTTGCCCTTTGGTAAGGCCAGCTCAAATAATGATTTGCTCAAGTGCTTTGCTACCTGGGACCTCTCCATCTTCTGATATCAAGGGGTGGTCTGTGGTGGTCTTAGGTGGAAGATTTGACTCGATGATCTTAATAGTCTCTTCCAACTTCTATGATTCCATGAAGAGGAACCTTCAGTGTGGTTCCTGTCAGTGTGCAGAAGAGCTAGAGGATTTATCTTCCATAGTCCTAAACTGTTGTTTAATTTTGGAGCTCCTATGCCCAACTAAAGGTTCTTTTTTCCTGTATGTTTTTTACTTGGCATCTAGAAGCAATAGCATCAAAGACCAGGCAGGGGAAGCAGAGTTGTAAGCAAGTCCTCCGTGGTTATTTAAGGCAGTTGTAAAGCATCAGGCAGAGTTTGGGACAAACTGACTGAGCTGTCTGTAGGTAAATTTCCAGATCCTAATATGTGTCTCTTGGCTTTTTTTCAGGCATTTCTAGTGAGATCATACTGAGGCCTAAGGACATTTCTCAGGAAGAGCTCTTGGATATGACAGTAAAACTCAACAAGGATTCAAGAGTTAGTGGTTTATTAGTTCAGCTACCTCTCCCAGGTAGGTGGTACCTTTTGTTCTGCTCATATACAGTCAGTGTAAAGAAAAAAGAGTATGTAATTGTGGGGTCTGTTGTGGTTTTGATAGGCTTTTTAATAGATTGCACTGTTTTGTCTTGATCTCCAAGAGCCCTGCTTCCATTCCCTATATCATACCAGTTTGTGCTGTCTAGCAGTTGCCCTTTGTCACAGTGATTCCAGTCTTTACTGTGGCCTCTCTCACAGTGATTCCAGGCTTTGCTGTGGCCTTTCTCACAGTGATTCCAGTCTTTACTGTGGCCTCTCTCACAGTGATTCCAGGCTTTGCTGTGGCCTTTCTCACAGTGATTCCAGTCTTTACTGTGGCCTCTCTCACAGTGATTCCAGGCTTTGCCTTAAAAACTTGCTCATATTTTCTGTGCTGTCCCTAATCTTTCTGGTGAGCTTTGCACTAAGGTCCTAAAAGCATCTGCTGTGGTCTTGGGGTTTATTTCCCTTCTCCTAATTTGTTATCAAATCTCACTAAAATCTCATTAGGCATTAGCTGGCAAAGTGGTATTTAAGGGTATATTAAACTTCATTTTAGCCAAAAGCAAACTGAAATCAGCCACTTGTTGAAAGAAGTTGGCCACAAGGTGGAAGTGTAACCCAAGTGAGGAGCCTGGCATCTTGCACACCAAGTAAGGAACTCTTGCACACCAAGTAAGTGGAATCTGGCCACTTATGTCTTGAAATTTAGTGAATTTGAGCCTGTTCAACATTTGAAAGGAAAAAAAAAAAAAAGAAAACAGCCCTGGAGATGATTCCAGCTGGGTCAGTTCAAATATCTGATGCTAGACATTAAATATTTAAGCTCTAAATACTGAGGATCCCTCTCAAGCTACAGCCCATCTGTCACAATAAGCACCTGAAGACTAGGTAGCCTTCCTCCAGCCTCTAAAACTTGCTAGCTTGAGGCCTCACTTATAAAAACCTTGGAGCAATTTAATCACTAGCAGATTTTTTTTCAGGGTTGCATTGTTAAATGTGCAAGGTCCTGTGAAGTGAAGATGCTCAGGGAGTTCTCTCCACAGTAGAGGTCAGATACACCTCCTGTGACTGAGTCACTTTATTTCTCCCAAAGGAACTTCAGAGACAGAAGGGCAGAAAGCTAAGTCAGCCCTTGCACTTGGACTAGAGGATCTTTGTGGGTCCCTTCCAACTGAAACAGTTTATTCTGTCCTGTTCTTTTTTCCAAAATTCTTTTGATTTGCATTGTAATGGAGGAAGACAAAAGCCTGGAAGTTGTGGAAGGCTCATCAGGGGAGATTGCTTATTCCAGAGCTGAGGTGGTTGTGTGGGGTTTTGGTTTTTTTGCAGTCAGCCACATACAGGTGTGGCTTTGGATCAACACTGGGATAAAACCAGAAGGAGCAGATCGCTTTGTTCTCTTTCACTTTTGTGAGCTGGAGCAGCTTAACACTGAGGATTCCTCATCTTTGCCTGAGGAAAACTTCCTTTCTGTGCATCTCTGGAGTGCCTGACTTCTGGTGTGATGGTGCTCTGATGGAGAGCTCCCTCTGTCTTCTTTTCATTGTCTGGAAGATGGCTGTGAAACGGTAGATACTTGTTTGAGATAGAGCATGAAAAGCTCTCCATTTCCTCAGCTGTAAGCAGCAAAGAGGCAGATGAGTACAGGCCCAGTGTCCCTGTACTGTGAAAGGCTGGGACTGACTGTGTCACTGCAGTGTCACAGTATCACAGAACCTGAGAGGTTGGAAGGGATCTCCAGACATTATTGAGTCCAAGCCCCCTGCCAAAGCAGCATCACCCAGGGTAGTCCCCACAGGAATGCGTCCAAGCAGGTTTTGAAAGTCTCCAGAGAAGGAGACTCCACAGCCTCTCTGGGCAGCCTGCTCCAGGGCTCTGTCACCCTCACTGTAAAGAAGTTTCTCCTCATGTGAATGTGAAACCTTCTCCGTTCCAGTTTGTATTCATTGCTCCTTGGCTTATTGCTGTGCACCACCAAAAAGAGCTCGGCCCCAGGCACTTGACACCCACCCCCTCAGATATTTGTGCACATTGATCAGATCTCCTCTCAGCCTTCTCTTCTCCAGACTATACAGCCCCAGGGCTCTGAGTCTGTTTTTGTAGGGAAGATGCTCAAGTCCCCCAGTCATCCTCGTGGTGCTCTGCTGGACTCTCTCCAGCAGGTCCCTGTCTCTCTTGAACTGGGGAGCCCAAAACTGGACACAGTATTGCAGGTGTGGTCTCACCAGGGCAGAGCAGAGGGGGAGAAGAACCTCCCGTGTCTCAGCACGGCTTCCAAAGGGCATCATTTCCCATGCAGCAGGTGGCTTTGGAAGGGGAGGTTGTGAGTGCTGCTGTGCAGGGTGGGTGCAGACTGTTCCTAATGAACACTAACAGCTCCCCTGGCTAGCCCCAGGTGGTGTGCCCGGGCACGAGGAGCTGCCTGACAACTCTGTGCCCCGCAGGTCACATCGACGAGCGCACAGTCTGCAACGCCATCGCGCCCGGCAAGGACGTGGACGGCTTCCACATCGTGAACATCGGCCGCCTGTGCCTGGACCAGCCCTCCATCATCCCTGCCACTGCTGCTGCTGTCTGGGAGATCATCCAGCGGACTGGTGAGAGCCCCAGCCGCGCCCAAACACGCACAGGGCTGTGCTGCTGAGGGACCCGGGGAGTGCCAGCCTCGGGACAGTCGGATGGGGTGACAGGAGAGCTGGGGAGGGACTTCTGACAAGTGCTGGGAGTGACAGGATGAGGGCAATGGATTGGAGATGGAAGAGGGGAGATTGAGACTGGAGATGAGGAAGAAATTCTTGACAGAGTGCGGAAACACTGGCACAGGTTGCTCAGGAAGGCTGTGGATGTCCCCTCCCTGGAAGTGCTTAAGGCCAGGTTGGATGAGGCCCTGATCAACCTGGGCTGGTGGGAGGTGTCCCTGCCCATGGCAGGGAGTTGGAACTGGATGATCTCTAAGGTCCCTTCCAATCCCTTCCAATCCATTCTATGAATCTAGGAATCTTGGAGGTCTTTTCCAACAGAAGCAAGTCTGATGCTATGAAGCTTCTTTTATCTCAGAGAATGAATGAAGGATCAAGTCAGGTGTGAGTTAAAAGGTATGGGCTACCTAAATATATTGGGCTGATTGAAGAACAAACATTTAGAGGATCAATCTAAGTAGTAAGGAGGTGCCAAACAGATGAGATCTTTTTGCCAGCAGCATAGCTATAATTAAGTGTAGACAGCTGTCTGTGTAGAACACTTGGGGAAACACTTTGGCAACTTACATTCTACCCTTTGTAGCCTTGCAGGCAGCTTCCTGTGAGATTGCTGATTATTTAGCAAACAGGAGATTTGAATTACTGTGGGGAAAGGGAAGAAACAACAAAACTGGGAGCATTTAATTCAGTACCAGGAGGGATAAAGGCTGCAGAAGTGTTCAGCAGTGGTCATTGTATAATACTGAGGGATCTGAGAACTCCACTGCCCTTTGTGGTATGAGAAGAGAAATGAAGTCCCTCCAAAGGGAACCTGAATGAGCTGCCAGTTGTGTTTCTCTAAGCAGAAAGCTGGAAGTTGTTTGGTGGATGAATCCCTCAAGTTCAGCCTTGTGGATTTTGCAGTCATGTTGATGTCAGCAGTCCATGACAGCAGATCCTTGTATCCTGGCCACTGAGAGGAGGGGTTAGGTACAACAGCACCATGAGATGCAACTTCTTTGTGTTACTTTTTTCTCTTCTTTTTTGTTTTTCCCACAAGGAATACAAACATTTGGAAAAAATGTTGTTGTGGCTGGAAGATCTAAGAATGTTGGAATGCCTATTTCAATGCTTTTACACACTGATGGAGAGCATGAAAGGCCTGGAGGTAAGTCCATGACTCTGGTTTCAATGTCTGCAATCCTTAAAGCTGACCAGAGGATTCAGATAAAAGAGAGAGAGCTTTTATTTCTTGTACAATCTGCAAACAGAGGAAGGATGTAAATGTGGTAATACATTTTCTGATTTATTCTCAGTCTTTGGACTTTACTTTCTCTGCTGTTATGTCATCACTTTGTCCTCCCTTTGAAACAACTGAAGCTGGTTAGCCCTGAAGGCTAAGGGCAGGCTGATGGTGTGCCCTTAAGGAGCTCCAGAGGTTGGTGTCATGTTTATGCACAACAGCAGAGCTGTTTGCCTTATCCTCCTGCTTGTGTAGTATTCATTTCAGGGCTGTGATAGATGTGTGCACACTTTTAGGTACACACAGATGTAGAAAATCTGTCTGACATGACTCCTGTGCTGTGCTGGCTAAGTGATGGTTGTCAGTACATCCCAGTGACCCACAAAGTGCTCTTTTGGTGTGAGCTCTGTGCCACTGCATGCTGGATTGAGGGATGTATCAGTATAGGTTGGGGACTGACTTGCTGGAGAGCAGTGAAGGGGAAAAGGCCCTGGAGGTCCTAGTGGATGGAAGGTTGAGTGTGAGCCAGCAGGGTGCTCTGGTGGCCAAGAAGGCCACTGCCATTCTGGGCTGGATTAGAAGGGCTGTGGTTAGTAGGTCGAGAGAAATTCTCCTCCCCCTCTGCTCTGCCCTGGTAAGGCCACATCTGGAGTATTGTGTCCAGTTCTGGGCCACTCAGTTCAAGAAGGACCTCAGGGAACTGCTTGAAAGAGTCCAGCACAGAGCCATAAAGATGCTGAAGGGAGTGGAACATCTTCCTTAGGAGGAGAGCCTGAGGGAGCCTGAGGGAGCTTGGAGAGGAGGAGCCTGAGGGTGACCTCATTCATGTTGATAAAGATGTGCAGGGTAAGTGCCAAGAGGCTGGAGCCAGGCTCTGCTGGGTGATGCCCAATGACAGGACAAGGGGCAATGGGTGGAAGCTGAGGCATAGGAAGTTCCATGTAAACATGAGGAGGAATTTTTTCCACTGTGAGGGTGACAGAACCCTGGAACAGGCTGCCCAGGGTGGTTGTGGAGTCTCCCTCTCTGGAGGTGTTCAAGACCTGCCTGAACGCGTTCCTGTGTGATCTGGTATAAGAGATCCTGCTCTGGCAAGGGGGTTGGACTGGATGATGGGATGGGCTTTGGAGGTCCCTTCCAGCCCCTGACATTGTGTGATTCTGTGTGATTTTCCTGCAGTGCACTTTATATCCCTCTGGAAATTGGAGGCTGGAATGGAAATACTTTTAAGTCATTCTACTTAGAGAGGCATGCATGTGCTGCTGTAATTGTGCTGCAGAGAGAAAACCAAATGTGATTTCCATAGGACACTGGGCCTTTTGCAGCTTCATTTTGCTGCTAGAAGCTGCCCTGGTGGTGTGTGCAAATGAGGTAAACAGGAATGTTTCATTGCAGGCATATTTATTTAATAGGAGTGGAGTGAAATCTGTTATTAATATAATAAAACACTAAAAGCTTCTCACTAATCATAGAGTTGGTTTTCCATTCAGCCTCTGTGGGAAAGTGGCTATTTGCAACTTCTCTCAGTGTTTGAATTGTAATTAGCACCAGCACATGGTTCTGGTCTCATCCCCATTCCCAGGCAAATGAGCAGCATTTCTGCCCTGTGCTGGCAGACCTTTGGTCGTGTTCATTACTGAGAGCAGAGCCTGCCTTTGAAACAGGCTTTGGGCCACACAGAGAGGTGTGTTGCAAACTACTTGCAAGTTCCTCAGTTGGAAATGAGGTGACAGTGACCTGTAGTTCTTGGAGCAACTCCTTACAAATGCCGTGGTAGTTGCCTGGGTGGTTTTTTGGTTGTAACTAAACACTAGCTGTCAGCTTTGGTGGTAGGTGGCTCCTTGGCTGTTTTGTTTGCTTGTGTCCTGGCTTCGTAGTTCTGATTTGTCTGCCTGCCAGTACAACTTGTTCTGAGGGGCTAGTCTGCCAGTTTGTTGGCCTGTGGAGGAATTTTGTTGTGCTTCCCAGTCATCAGCCTACATTCTGTTTGCTGAGATGTTACACCTCACTGGAAGTCATGACACTGATGCTGTGTTGTGTGTTGGGTATTCACTGCAGGGACAGAAAAGCATTCAGCTGTCCCCTTAAAACAGTGATGCTGGAATCTAGATGGAGAAAGAGTGAACTCGTTGGAGATATCTTTATTATTCTGAAGAAATGGATCTATTTTTGGGGTAGTTTTCTTGTTTTCCTAACACCAGGTGACAGTGTACAGCATAAAGCAGCTGGCAATTAGAAAACAAAGGAAGAGCTTTATTCTTTCACACTAAATTAGTGTTTTAAGTATGCATTTGTCAGGTACTTGGTGATAAACGCTGGCAGCTGGGGTTGTCTGGGTTGGTTTTCATTCCTGACTGGTAGACCAGGCTGTCCCTGAAGTTCAAGTGGGTGGTCTGCAGCTGGCTTTCTGCTCTGTTGCTCTACACTAGGCAACTGAAGAAGAGACTAAAGGCAGCTGAGGTAAAGCTGAGACAGACAGTGAAAGAAAATCCATAAAGCTAAAGTGTGACAAAATCAGAGATGTGGAGCTAAAAAAAAAGATGGTAAAGGTGGATATAAACCCAAATCACAGCTGAAACACAACAGTCCTTTGCACTTGTTTTCTTATCAGAGTCAAATTTGCATGCTAGGAGCAGAAGCACCCTGTCAGGGTAGAAGCTGAGGTGGACAAGTGAGGGAGTTGTTTCTTGCTGAAGTGTGTTCTGGAGTGGAAAATCATACAGCAGGTAAACACCAGGCAGAGGCTTTCTTCTTCAGTACCTGTTTACAACAATTTTAACCTGTTAACACAAATGGAGTGGAAGCTTTTTTATTATTCAAGACCTACAGTTAAGTGCTGAAAGAGAACTTCTCAGGCTATCAGTCAGGGTTTTATCAGCAATGGGACTGGATTTGAATAATTTCTGTTGAGAAGTGATTCAAGATGGGAGAGTGAAGAAAATTAATGTGCTGCTTGGTCACCGGAACTGAAACACTGGAACAGGCTCCCAGGGAGGTGTTGAATCCCCATCCCTAGACATGTTTCAAAGAGGCAGATGTGGTGAAATACCAGAACAGGCTGCTAGGACAAGGAGCAATGGAGCTGCAGCACAGGAGGTTCCACCTCAATGCAAGGGGGAACTTCTTTACTGTTAGGGTCACAGAGTACTGGAATGGGCTTCCCAGAGAGGCTGTGGAGTCTCCTTCTCTGGAGACTTCCAAGGCCTGTCTGGATGTGTTCCTGTGTGACCTGAACTAGATTGTCTGGTCCTGCTCTGGCAGGGAGGTTGAACTCGATGATCTCTTTGGGTCCCTTCCAAGCCCTGACATGCTGTGATCCCCAGGGAGGTGTTGAATCCCCATCCCCAGAGGTGTTTCAGTGAGGCAGAGATGTAGTGCTGAGGGGCATGGTACAGCAGCAGCCTTGCTGGAGTTAGAGGATCTCGAATCCTAGAATGACTTGGGCTGGAAGGGACCTCTGAAGGTCATTCAGTCCAACTCCCCTGCAGTCAGCAGGGACATCCTCCACTAGAGCAGATTGCTCAGAGCTTTGAGCCTGACCTTGAATATCTCCAGGGATGGGGCCTCAACTATCTTGCTGGGCAACCTGCTCCAGTGTTCCTCCACCCTCTTGAAGGTTGTTTCCAGGCATAACGATTCTGTGAGTGTGTGTCTGCTGTGACTTTGGGTTTTGGTGTAACCTTTAGTTGTTGTTTTTTAAACAGCTTCTCAACAAAATTGAAAAGCTGAGGTCTGCCTCTGGAGTATTTTGAATGTAGAAGCTGCAATGTCCTGCAGATGGCAACATCAGCTCGGATCCAACCCCTGCCCAGGCCTTTACCAACCCAGCTGGGGTTGTGTGAGCAGGCCCAGAGACCATCTCTGCTTTATGGCTCAGCACCACCAAGCAGAATCTTAACTCTTCCATCTATTCCTCTTCTTTCAGCAGAAGTAACAGTGTAAAAATAGTTGTTTATTTTCTGGTTTGGCCTGGTCATAAATAAATGGAAGCCCTGCCCTTTCTGAGGTGTCTGTAAGCTTCTGGACTGCTCTGTGGAAGGTAGGGGCTGGTTTTGGTTGGGTTTTGGTTGTTTTCTTTCTTTTTCTCTCCTTTCCTCTTTGGTAGTGAAAGCAGTTACTTGGTTTCAGGAGCTGACTGCAGACACGTTGCTCACTAAGATCTCGAGGGACAAATAGGCCTGATTTGGTTTCTCAGAAGGTGTCACTATTTGTAACTGGGGATTTTGGTTTTTACTCTGCTGAGTACAGGGTAAGAGGGCAAAAGAGTCTAATTGCGTATGTATTTTTGGAAGTAATGAATGTGATTTTGGGCCAGGCAATCTTCCTTCATTTAAAGCAGCTATTGGAAAGCTTAGAATCATAGAATG
>WBNM01016675.1:10270-20367 GCA_013399055.1 Ramphastos sulfuratus | reverse complement strand
ATTGAGGTGTTTCAGCGTGTCCAGAGAAGGGCAACGAGGCTGGTGAGAGGCCTCGAGCACAAGCCCTATGGGGAGAGGCTGAGGGAGCTGGGATTGTTTAGCCTGCTGAAGAGGAGGCTCAGGGGAGACCTTCTTGCTGTCTACAACTACCTGAAGGGTGGTTGTGGCCAGGAGGAGGTTGCTTTCTTCTCCCAGGCAACCAGCACCAGAACAAGAGGACACAGTCTCAAGCTGCGCCAGAGGAAGTTTAGGCTCGAGGTGAGGAGAAAGTTCTTCACTGAGAGAGTCATTCCCCACTGGAATGGGCTGCCCAGGGAGGTGGTGGAGTCAGCGTCCCTGGAGGTGTTCAAGGCAGGTTTGGACGTGGCACTTGGTGCCATGGTCTAGTCTTGAGGTCTGTGGTAATGGGTTGGACTTGATGATCTTTGAGGTCTCTTCCAACCTTGGTAATACCGTGATACTGCAAAACAAACTTTGGAAGCTGGTTGACATATCTGCTGTTCTGTGACTTGCGTGCTCAGCTGGGGAAAGGGATGTTCCTAATGCTTTGCACAAATACAAATTGAATTGTAAATGTTTTCTCTCATTAAGAAAACGAGTTCTTGACTGTCATGGCTGATACAGTTGTCCCTGCAAGTTCTCCGCTGGTGGTCCAGCAGATTATGTATGCTTTTGGGTATTCTTTGCTTAGCTTGAGTTTGCTCTGGCATGATGGGAACTTTTCTCAGGGAGTTGAACAATATTCTCATAAACAGCAGAGAGCTTTGTGATGAATAAACAAGAACATATTTACCAGAGCTGCTAACCTCCTCAGTGCAGACTATTTCTAGATCTTCTGATGCATGGAGCTAGCAGGAGCTCTCAATTTATTTCCATTGTACTTTGAATACTTGCCTCTGTGCCTGTCACTTCTTCAAAGCTATTGCTTTTCAAGAAAGAGAGAAGGTCTCTTGAAAGCTGCTGTGTTTCTAGATTAGCTTTTCTTTCTGACAAGACTTGAGTCTAAGGACACCAGAACTGGGCTGTGAGTAAAAGCATGCATGAAGTGAAAATTCATTCTTCCTAAATAAAACTTTCAGATGTTTTCCAAACCAGAAAACAGATTTGACATCCTAAATATGACCATGGTTCATTTTAGATGCAATCAAATTAAAGTTTTACTGGTCTTGGACCATACATGATTTAATGAAATATTTTTTTTTAACTTAGCTTAAGGGAAAAACAAACCAAAAAGGAACTCTACAATCACTATGAGAAAAACTCCAGAATCTCTATTCTAGTAAATCCATACATTTGCCTTGAATAATAAAGGCAGTTGTCAAAGCTGAATTTCAATCACTACAGTAATCATAGTGTATATAGAGAGCTCTGCTCAGGAAGAGGATTAGTCAGTCAAAATGCAAATAATTTTTGATCTGCACAGTACCTTGAACTACTTGGCTTATGGAAAATACTTTTGTCATAATTCCCCTAAAGCATTGACTATGTTTGCATTCAAAAGCTATGGTTTGTTTAAAAAAAAAAATCAACAAAACAAAAAGTAGTGAACCAAGGTGGTATGACACAGCTCATAGGCCTTTGCCTGTTCTTCCCCATTAAAATGTATTCGCTGACCTTGGAGTCTTTGACTCACAGCTCTCCTGTGAGACGTCAGCAGACCCAACTGGATTTGCAGCCCTGTGAGAGGGGCTATGAGAATGAATGACTTCATTTTCCTCCCTCTTCATGACCCCTGTATCTGTTGTTAAGTGAAGAAAAATACATCAAAGGCAGTCATGCTAGTACATTTGCAAAAAAGGATAACTAAGATCTGTGTTGATAGTGCTGAAGAAGGAGCTGCTCTTTTGTGTGACAAACCAGTGGTGAAGCTGCCCGTCACGCCAGTGAATGACTTGAATTCATGTACTTCCACTGCCCAGAAGGTTGTCTTAACCTCCTGTTAGAGCTGTCCTATCTTGTATTAAAGAATTAAAATTCTGAAAAGATAGGACAAGAGAAGAAGAGCTGTTCAGCCTGCTGGCAAGGATGTGTTTTTGAGATAGGACACAGAGTTTTTACTCTCTGCTCCAGCAATTTTTATTACTTTTTTTCTCTACAGACTTTGATTTGATTACTTGCTGAAAAAAAAATATCTCGTTAGACTACGTTGTATTTTTTTGGGGGGGAAGGGAAGTAAACATAAAGGCAAAAAAGCATTGATACTGAAAGGATACTCTGCCAGAACACTCTGCTGCATCTCTCTGGTCAGGGCATTTCCAGGAGAAGGGAAGATGTGGAACTGAATCCAGTCAAGCAGAGAGAGGAACTGAACTCATATCTCTGTCAATAAGCACAACGGCCCTGGTCAAGGATAGTACTGTTGCTTCAGAAAGAACAGTTCCATATTTCTGGGGAAACTTGCCACTGGCTGTGATCAGTGTAAAATTATTGTGAGCAGGGACAACAATTGTCTGCTTAAAATTTCTCATATTTACCATATAAATATAGCAGTACCATTTATAATTCCTTTTATATGTTCCCTGTTCTGCTTTATCTTGCTCAGTTAGGTGCAGTTTGTCCCTGGAGTTTTTCTCACAAGAGCTGTGACTGATGTGGGCAGTTCCCTGTGACTACAAGAGTTTTCTCCTTGTGCCTGCAAGTCAGGACTGTCAGTAATGCCCATTTGTGTCATGTTCTGAGGACCTGGTTTCTACATTCTGCAGTAGTCTTGTAGCATGAGATTGGGTTTATTGAGCAATGCAGACTGGACTGAGGTCATTATAACCCTTTCCAGGGTTTATGTTAGTGTTTTTAGGTTTGTTTGCTCTGAGTTGTTTTTGTGGTTGGTTGGATTTGGGTTTTTTTGTTTGTTTGATTTGTTTCTTTTTTTCTGTAAAACAGTTAACACTTGTATGCTGGTTTAAGGGTAATTGGAATATTTTAATAGAGAAAATTATATTATAGGCTGTGAAAAGAAAACAATGGTGATGTCTACTTCACTCATAGGCTTGCTGTGATGTTTAAGAAAGAACCCAAAACAAAAGATAAGACAGTCGGGCTGGTCACGGGCTCTGGGATACACTGTCTGGGGCTATCCTGCAACTTCTGGCTTCTCCTCTCCGACAAATTAATTTCACTAATCACTTTTCTTCTAACTCCTCCTCTGGCCGATCCTCAAAACCTTGGGGTAAGGTATAGGGGTGGGGAGAAGGTGGAAGGGTGGTTGGGAGCCCCTCCTGGGGTCTCTGATTTCTGGGAGGGGTGTTGTGTTTCTGTATTACCTTTACCTTGTATATTTCTGTAAATATTGCTGTATATAGTGTATATATCTGCTTGTACATTGTGCTGAGCTGTAAATATAGCTTCATCTAAACTTCCAGCTGACTGAGTTTTAGCCTGGGTCATTTTACAAAGTGTGGGGGGGCAGGTAACTCCCAAACCCACATCACACTTGTAGTGGGCAGTGTCAGTACATGCAATACGTGAGAATAGTTATCTCCTGCCTATTTTGTCCTTTGGAGTGCATAAGTTGAAACTTTAAAAACAACAAAACTTCCCTGCTTAAGCTGATGGACAGTTAATGATCTTGTCAGCCTGTCTCCAAGGGGCACTATCTGCTGTCACCTGCACACAGGACTGGAAAGCATTCATCAGATGATGTCCTTTTATATCTGCTGCATTACTCACCAGGCAGTAATTTAATCTATACATAAGCGCATATGTATATAAAGTAGAAACAAACCATAAAATACAAAAGAAACAATACATTTCTTCTTAAAAAAAATCTCTGACATTAGCCAATTTCAACCATTACAGATGAGCCAGCTTTTCTTTATTCCATCCCATTGTACAGATTACTGCTTGAAAGCTTTTTTTTTAAGTTGGCTCTCTGTTGACTCATTCATTGTGTTGTCTCCTTTCTCACTAACAGGCAATTTCCAAAATGCTGAGCAGCACTGCCCGTAAAGTACCTGGAATCCTTGCCTACTTATACTGGAGAGAGAATATGCTCAAACTCTGCTGTAATCTGGGCAATGTCAATGGTTTTCTTGCTTTGAATATTAAAATTTCTGGGTGTTATTGTGATGGGAAGAGAGACTAAAAGAAACCAAAGTTTGGAGAAACTTACATGACCCCACTAATGCGCGCTGGTATTGTGAATCAGCCATGGGTTTGCCCAAGTTACCTGGCAATGTTGCCATGGAGTTTCATTGGGTTGGGATTTCTGTCAGTATCTGAAATTAGAGAAAGTTTGGCTTAGTCTTTGTTTTAGCAAAGGATCTCTTTTTACAAAAAATTCCTCCTCTAAGTTCTTCTCCTGAATACTGGCAATTATTACCCTACCTATTACTAATTACTTGAAGAGAGGCCAGTCTAATGAGCAGATAAACAAGCATGAACCTAACAGTGTATTTTGGACAGTGCTTTCTAGTTGTAAAACATAGAGGTTCTTTCTTCTTAAATTTTAATTGCCATGGCAAATCTCAGCTCTATAAAAAGCCTTCAGTATAATTTAAGGCTGTTTTCATTGATTATGCAAGCCCTTATTGCTCTGAAAACAGCTACTATTAACGTAAAGCAATGACTGTCTTCATTAATGTAATTTGTGGAGCAAAATGTGATTTTTCTTTTTAATTTTTTATTCCTGTGGTACCTTCCATTAGAAAGATTTTTTTTTTTTTTTTTTAAACAACATAAAAGGTAACTTATGAAAATATCTAATGGCTTGCTGGTTTTGCCAGAGCATCTCTACACCTCTTTTTCCTAAATCTCCCCAGTAATCTTTTTCCACCATAATTCTCACTGGAAAGAATTCACCAAATTTAAGTTATCTGGGATGATATTGCTATATCCATGCCCAGACCTTCTAGGGTCAGTAATTTATTCACATTTTTCAGTCATATAGAAGGTGCTCAGGCATCAATAATTTCTAAGGAATTCTTATTTCGTGTTTCTTTGGCACTTGCCTTGCTATGTTATACCTTATTCTTGATTTGAATATTGAGCAAATATTTAATGTAATGATTGCTCTCTGCCTAAGACTGCAGTCTTTTCTATTTTTAATAACTGAGTAATCTTGTTTCTTTTGAATATGATGCTAAAGGAGGAGTAAGAATATGAAAGCTATTTATTGGGAAGTAGTCCTGAGCTGGTGGAATAAGTGTTATAGGAAATACCAGTATCGCTGAACATATTGAAAACTGAAATTTCTGAAATCTTTCCTTTGTCTATTTTCTATTATACCTGTAACTGAATGTTTTATGAACATTCAGCTCGTAGGTGAGACTTCTCAATTCAATGAGTCAAGTCTGTAACAGAGATGTCTATTTAGTAACATAATTAGATTGCTTTTTATCTCCTTTTTCTTGGAGAATTCATCTTATACATCTATAAAGCTCCTTTTAAAAAGGCAATCAAAAATTACCATTTCTTCACTCTATTTCTTGAAGTGCTATTGCTTTGGAGTGTTTTTGTTGTATTGTTTGGTTGGTATAGCAAGCTGAGAGCTAATGCTCTAGTTTGGTTCTAAAGTATAAACAAGAGGGTGGAACTTTCTGGACATTATTTTGAATATAGATTGAATGAGCAGGGTGTTGGTTTTAAAAAGAAAATAATAAGTCTATATCATTCATTGGTTTGCTAAGAGGGATAAAATGGCAATGTATAATTAATTTTGCTCTTTTGGCACTGGCTCTGTCACTGTCCCTTCTCTCTGACTCCTCCACACTGTGTACTAACCCTTTACTGATAACGTGTGAGATCTTGCTGGTTTTCTATCTGGGAAGAGAGAAGAAGGTGACATTGCCCTCTTCTGGACTTTCTTTCTCCAGGGGTGAAGGATTGGATTTCTGTATTATTTCTAAATTGTAAATGAATTGGTATCATTATAAATACATGTAAATATATCTTGTATATATGCTTGTAAATTTAGCTTGCTGTAAAATATAGCTTTATCTCACTTCTAAGGTGTCCGAGTTGGTCTTGTAAATTTTATTTGGGGGGGGTGGGTGGGGGGTGGGTGGTGTAATTTCTCAAACCCATCACAGTTTTGGTTTTTTGTTTGTTTTCGTTGTTGTGATGATGTTGGTGGCTTGTTTACATTTTTATTTGTAATAGATTGAATGCTTTTTTTTTCTTTGAAAGGAAAGTTCAGGTTAGAAAGATTCGGTGAGCACCTAATGCTCAAGATAGTTATTGAATGGAATGAACTCTGGGATAATCGTTGCTTAACAGTTAACATTTTGTCATTAAATCAAGCTCTTGGTATAACACCATGGGCTTAGGGCAGAGGACCACATAGCTCCCCAGGGCTGTCTCTAAAAGCAGTCAGCAGTGGATATATGTTGGGCAAAGGTAGTACAATCATCAGCTGGCTTCCACCAATATTTCGAAGTTGTGATTTGTGTATACCGTAGAAGGCATACCTGAAAATGGGAGCACTCCTGAGACTGAGCACTTGCTTTTCTCCTTGCAGATTTTTCTTTACTTTTTTACTTCTTCCTTTCCCCCAAAGAAATCTGAATTACAACACTGCATCAGGGAAGAAAATTCAAGTCATTATGCAGGAACCTTGTTCATGCTGCTGGATAAAGGTTGAAATAATGGTACTTGAAAACAGTGCAAACTCTGAGTTGCAGAGCAGTTGCATATAAGAGAATAGGTAATTGGTCTCACCTCTTTCTTGGCTTTGCAATCCTAGAGCCTGGGTTGTTCAAGGTCTGGAAAAGAAATCATACCTCAGATGTCTCACTGAGATTCAGAGGGGAGGACAAGCAGACTGCATAACCTGAACTTCTGCAGTGAGTTCTACATAAAGTTATTTTCTCTGTGGCCAAGAGAATTCCTTTCGTACAACATGAATGACACTCAGAAAATAACTGGGGAAATTGTAAATCATGATCACTATCCCTGTACTCATAAAACTCCAAATGCAGCTGCAGGTATGGAGATAAAAGTGGTTTTACTACAGCTTAGTATATTTGTGCAAAGCACAACTCTATCAGTTCATTTGTGTTCCTCTCCATTTAATATTGTGCTACTTGTGTCCCAGCAAAGAGCTCCATCTATAACGCTCTTCTGACCCACTTGGTTCTGAAATCTTGCTTTCACAAACACTTAATTTGTAGTGATAATTCCTGATGCTTAATTCAGCTACACAGTCTAAGCTGTGATGTTCTGCAGGTTTTTAGAGGCAGTCAGAACTTACTGAGATCCTGTAAAGAATTAGTTGGCCTGCCATAAACCTTGAAAAGATTAGCTTTACTGATATTGACTGGTTAGAATTCTGGGAAAAGTTTAATTCTACACCGTTTTGTAAGTGCCAACACTACTTAAGTCTCTGACTACCTGTACTGAATAAGGTAAAAGAGCAAATAGTTATGGTTTGAAGTCACTCATTCTGACTTTCAAGGCCATTACTAGTGTATTTAAACATCTTTAGAAGTTAAAAAGGAAATTATTGGTATGTTGCAGTGGTACACATTTTCAATGACCTTGTTTGAGAGGATCATAAGAGAAGTTATCTGGCTTATGCTTGTTAAATCCCTGGCTAGATACAGTCATAGCATGTTAAAAGCAAACAACAGCAAAAAGCACCCCAAAACACACACATAAGACAACCAAAAGAAAAACATAAGTACAAATTACTTTGTGAATTAGGGGTGATCTAAGGCTGAAAAAAAAAATAAAGATATTTCTTTGTGCATCATAGGATTTGCTAGTTAAGAAAATTTCTAGCATGAATAGCCATGTGCAGAACTTGAACAGGAGGACAAAAAAAGGAGCTGTACTGTCAGGTGAATAATATGCAGAGAAACCTAGTTGCTTTACCAGAAGTTGTGTAACAACAGCTGGTGCTGCAAGGAGTATGGATTTCAGAGGCATCAACTGACAAATTCTGAATCTGATTTTGTATTTTTAGTTGCTAATTGATCTATCCAACTGGGAGGTAGTTATGATGATAATTTTTCATGTCAATATTAAAAAATTACAGAAATGTCAAGCTGTCTTACAACAGGATTCAAAACTTGTCAGTAGGGTTTGTTAATTTTTCATTATTGACATAAAGATTGCAAAGCTGGGGAGGGATTTGAGGTGGATTATAATTTTTTTTTTTTTTGGAGTGTATTATTATTTTCCAGATCCATTTTCAGTAGGGAACATAACAATCTGGAATACCTAATCTAATCTGTGTGCATCTGTTCCAGTTTCAGAAGTGCCTTCTTAAGATATGCAGATACTTTTGAAAATCTTATTTTTCATAAGGAATACCAAATGAATAACAATACACAAAGGCCTTCCTTCACTTGGGAACTGAGGCTATTTCTAATCATTCCAGATGAGAAGAGACAAAAGGGTCTGGGAAAAAAAAGAATGTTCAAAGTATGAATAATTCAGTTCATGTTTGAAATGAACGAACAGTCATAGTTATACTTTAATTGACAAAATTGGGTTTCAATACAAAGTACTGTGAATGGCTTGACAAAATTTATTTGCTTGTATAATGCAGTGTGATCAAGACATGCAATTGGAGCTCAGCTTCCTGCTGGATCCCAGGTGACTCTGCTGTCAGCTGGCCCTCCAGATGGCACAGATCTTGAGATGACGACATGATGGTTTATGAAGCGGAAAGTGTAATTACTATGTTAACAATGCATAATGTTGGATTTACTGTTGGTACTAAAGCTGGAGAAGTTGAATCACTTAAATTTCTCTCTGGAAAAGACAAATGCTTTAACCCATGAAGAAGGACTTCACTGTAGACCTTAAAATTTTTCAAGTCTTTTTCAAAAGTTTTTTTTCTTTTTATTTCCTATCCATCAACATAAGAAATAATGCAACCATTTCTGATATGCTTAACACTGTCGATTTTTTTTAACTCAGCCATCTAAATGGCCATTGAAAGAGTGGAAATAGCAAATGAATGTAAAGCATGTTTAAATCTGAAATGCCTGTACTATGAACTCTGAGGTATTGGCAGAATGACTCCAGACTGCAAATGTGACCTGCGACTCTACAACTACCTTAGATCACCCAAGAAGCTTCTTAATGCTTTTCTAATCTGTTTAGCTCTCCTTAAATTCTTGACAAACTATGAAGCAATACACTACTAAAAAGATATTAGGCACATTATTTTATAACTATGCAGGTAATACACATACACACACACAATAAATAGATATAAATTTTCAACTCTCTGTAACTGTTGTTAAAAAAAAAAATAATCAAACATTTGTCTGAAAGCATGCAAAGTAGTATCACAGTATCACCATGTTTGGAAGAGACCTCAAAGATCATCAAGTCCAACCTGTTACCACAAATCTCAAGACTAGACCATGGCACCAAGTGCTACGTCCAAAGCCGCCTTGAACGCCTCCAGGGACGGTGACTCCACCACCTCCCTGGGCAGCCCATTCCAGTGGGGAATGACTCTCTCGGTGAAGAACTTTCTCCTCACCTCGAGCCTAAACTTCCCCTGGCACAGCTTGAGACCATGTCCTCTTGTTCTGGTGCTGGTTGCCTGAGAGAAGAAAGCAACCTCCTGCTGACCACGACCACCCTTCAGGTAGTTGTAGACAGCAAGAAGGTCTCCCCTGAGCCTCCTCTTCACCAGGCTAAACAATCCCAGCTCCCTCAGCTTCTCCTCATAGGGCTTGTGCTCAAGGCCTCTCACCAGCCTTGTTGCCCTTCTCTGGACATGTTCAAATACCTCAATGTCCTTCTTAAATTGAGGGGCCCAGAACTGGACACAGTACTCAAGGTGTGGCCTAACCAGTGCAGAGTACAGGGGGAGAATGACCTCCCTGCTCCTGCTGGCCACACTATTCCTGATGCAGGCCAGGATGCCATTGGCCTTCTTGGCCACCTGGGCACACTGCTGGCTCATGTTTAGGCAGGTGTCAATCAGCACCCCCAGATCCCTTTCTGTTTGGCTGCTCTCCATCCACTCCAACCCCAGCCTGTAGCTCAGTAAGTGGTTTTAATAGTGTTAGTAGCAGCACATTTGAGTAAGTTTACTGCAAGAGGAGCTATCTTAAGATTGTTTTGATTTTGGAATTGTTAAAAATTTTACTTGCAGTGTGCGTTGTGTGTATAAAAACAACACCCCTCATTCCCCC